>JAVSBS010011820.1:34069-48955 GCA_033124195.1 Coracias cyanogaster | reverse complement strand
GGCACCGTAGGGTTGCTCGCCGTATGCTGGGCATGTGTGAAGCAGACCTGCTGCTCAGGCTGTCACATGCTTGTGGAGGCTGTTGGCTTTCAACAAAGCAGCTGGGAACAGACTATTGAACTGACCAGACTGGGAAAACACTTGTGGGTTCAAAGGCTGAGCGATGGAGGGGAGGCCAGCTGGACAACTTTCCATTTCTTTGCTTTTCAAAGCACTTCATCGAGCACTCCACGGCAGGAGGGCTACATTGTGATTGTGTAAATGAGCATCACAGGTTGAAACCATTCTTTTCCTTCCTGGTTGTTTTTTTTTTTAAATAGTTTTCTGCAAAAAAGAAATCCCTATTAGGCAAATCCAAAATAGTTACAGTAACTATCCCAGTAATAGAGTTGACATTACAGAGTGGTCCAAATGCATTGCAAACAGCTGATACTTAAAAGTCTAAACTGAGGCTGATCAATTTGAGCAAGCCTGACAGCAAAATTGATGCACTTAACTCAGCCGCAACTCCTGTATTTACTGTTTGTGAGATGCAGACGTGAGATGAAGAGCTTGGTTTAAAGCGGGCTGGGATGCAAGATGCAGGCTGAAGGTGCTGGCTCTGCGTGGGACCAGGGTGCCAAAACTCAATAATCCGTTATCTCAATGCAGCACCATGGAAAATACCAACCAAAATCAAGTTTTGTTTCCAAAGTGGGGTTAGTGGAAATACCCCGAGAGCAAAGGGGTTGCCTGTGCTACCTCTGCATTGACTGTGGCATACGCAGCCTGTCCTTCGAGGATTATAGTCCTGGTTTTGCCTGGGAATAAGTGAAACCAGAGCTGATATAACCCAGTGTGTATATAAGAATCAGCAGCTTAGTAAATTTGGAAATGCCATCCCTCCTAAGTTACTCATAGGCTGTAATTAAACCTGCCTTCTCTTTTCCTTGGTGGACTTGTGGGCAGAGTGATATTTTCAAGATCAAGTCATCCCCACCCCACCCAAAAAAAAAAAAAAAATAGTCGAGGGTTTAAATGCAATGTATTAAGGATTTGGCACACACAGAGACTTGAAAATGTTTAGCACTGTACTGAATGTCTGTTTTATTTAAGGTGATGACTGTGCTTAGAAACCAACTGTTAGATAAAGCTTAGTAAATCAGTGTGCTGCACTGAGGTGTTTTTCAGCATATCAATTGCACTGTAAACAGGCCTTTTATTGTGTTGTCATCTTGTTTGGAGATTTTCTGAGCTTTTCCAGAGAATTTCTTTTGCAAGTGCATTGTTAGAGCTTCTATCCACCCCGACAAAGCAGAGAAAGATGTTGATTATTTTTAATAGACTGTGAAATGGCCTTACAAGGTACAAAGAGAGATGCAAGAGGAGCACACCTTAATCACCTCAAATTTTTCTTCTGTGGGCAGAAACCCTACCAATTTTTACTCTTAATGTGCATATTCCAGCTGGACCAATTGGATATTGGGGGTGGAGGGGAAAAAAAATATCCCCTTGCCCAGCATTGAGTTGCAGAAGGTTGTGGTGTCCCCAGCTCCCTTGGTGGAGGGCAGGCAGGCAGGATGTCTTTGCGTTGGGCTTCTGCAGTCCATGGAGTCTGGGGATTTGATCAGCACTTGGTGCTGTGTTTTTGATGCTAATTTGCAGAAGCGCTAGGGCAGGAAGGGCAGATCCTCACCGATGCTCAGCCCGGCTCATCAGTGGTACCCGGACCCCAGCTCCTGAGCTGTGTGACAAAGCAAGATGGTCTAGCACCATCTGACAGCCTGAAATGCCATATTGCAGTTGCTGATGAATGAACAAATGTCTAGTACTCCGCAGGTGTCAGTTTATTGTCCCTGCCTTTTTTGAAAGTGACATTTATTTCTCTTTTAACTAGGGAGAGCTTAGAGCGTGTTTTCCAACAGCATTCAAACCATTTGTTTAGTTTTTATCCATATTCTGTCACTTATCTTGGTGCCCTCGATGATTAGAGCTGTGTATTTTGTTCTGTCAAATACTTCACCACATCGAAAATGTTATTTTGGTTGTCTTGAAACTACTGATGAAATAAAACATCTGCTCTGCATCAGGGTTGGTTTGCAGCTTGGGACTCTCCGAGGAGGTGGGAGAGGCACCTGGGGTCTTCACCCTGCTCTTTCTGACCCACATTTGAGGCTGAAGGTAGGAAATGAGGTTGCACAGAGGCTTGGACAGGGCAGGCTGGCGTTGGGTAGGACCTGGTGCTTCCTAGAAGTCTGTGACTACAGAATAAACAAGTATGCCAAGGGAGCAAGGAACTGAATTGGCCTTGAAGTACAGCAGCAGGTGGGAGTCTTTTAAAATGAGAAATGAAGCAAATAATGTGTTATGTTGTAACAGTCTCTATCTTCATGGTAGATATCGATTCCCTGAGAGGAGACTGATTCTCGAAGAGTTGTGCTGCAGAAGGGGTGTGTTACAAAGGAAGGTTGTTTAACCCTCCCTGCCCTGACCAAGTGCCCATGTTGGCTTTATCAGCTGCAGGAGCAAAACCAGTAATATACTGTGAGCTATACCAAGCCAAGCCCCAGCGAGTGTCCATGGGCCTTGGGCTCGTCATACCTTACACCCCGTGCCCAGCCCTCACCCACGGCCATGGGGAGGGGATCGGGGCCGCTGGGATCACTTGCAGGAGCCTCTGAAGAAGGGTGAGCTGTCATTGCAGAACAGTTTTCCCTTTTCCAAACCCAGGAAAGTCCACACCAAAAGCTTTTCTACAAGGACAGTGATGAGTGAAACCATGGTGGAGGTAAGGAGCTCTGCCAGTGGAGGTGGGGATGGATCCTGTAGAGGACCAGCAGCTGACACAGGATCACAGTGGGTAGAGATCCCTTCAGCTGCTGTGTCTGTTCCTCAGCTTTGACGATTTTGGACTTTGGAGATTCTCTTTAGCAAGTTTAACAGCCTCTTTGCATCGTTTTCATGATGTTTATTACAGCTACAAGGAGAATGCAATTGTATCGCGGGTCATTGAGTAGAGAAAAGACATCTTCCCATCAGATCCCTAATTACCGCTCATGCTGAGTGCTATGGCAACCGCCTTTCTGCGCCACGCTGCCAGGCAGGACATCTGCACCCGGGTATCGCAGGCTTTTTGGAGCAGATCCAGGCTTTTTTGGACCTGTTGCTCCCCAAAGTGTGCCGCCCACCTGTGGGATTCAGCATCATGACAAATCAATTAGGAGTTAGTAACCATCCTTTTTTTTTCCTTTCCCCATTTTCCTTTGCAATCAGAGCTGCAATAGCCTTTGTAACAAACCCCTTACTGCAGAGGTATGAAAGCTACTCCAAGCTGAAGTGAGTGTCTTCTGGCACAGCGGGAAGCATGCCAGTGAGCAGATCCGCACATAAACCAGACACCCTGGGCTGCGTGATGGCTGTAAGGCCATGTGTCACTTTGCTGAGGTGTGACTGTCCCCGTGAGAGCCACCAGCCATGCTCATGTGTCTGCTCAGGGGCTTCCATATTGACAAGGAGGAGAAGGGAGTGAAGGTCTTCTGCTGGTCTTCCCCTTCACGGCAGAAGGACCGTCTTTGGCGATGCTGAAAACCACAGATGTGGATATTTGAGATGCCTTTTGTGTGGTTTGAGCAGTGAAAGCCTTGCCTCGTGGTGCTTGGCCAGGAACCAGGAACCTCGTGGTTCCTTTCTGTGTTTTTGCAGGCAGAGCAGGGTCATCCTGGCTTCCCTGTGTGACACTGCAGCCACTTCCCAGGGACTTTTGTGTAAGGAGGGAACAGCCTTGAAACAGGATGAGTAAAGAAGCATGTTATATCCTGAGCCTGCCAGCTTTACTGTGCTTGTTTGTATTGAAAGTCAGTTCTGTATATCTTGAAAAATCAGTGTTTTTCAGATTACTGGCTTGTAATGAGGAGCCTGCTGGCCCAGCGCTCCAGAGCCAAGCACACAGGGCAGAGCACGCAGCTTTGGGGGCCAGCATTTCCAGTGAACGTAGGCTTATGGGTTGAAAACTAGGTCTGGGCAGTGTCTGTATTAATGGGAATGCAGGTGGCTTATCAAGGCGAGGAGCCACACAGAAAGCCGTATGAAAATACGAATATCCAGTGGCTCTGAATACAGGTTTGCTGTGCAGCCCCAACGCTGCTCACCACCTGACTTACTGAGCAGCATTAGCCACGGTGGCCATGTGGCATGGGAAAGAAGTGAAACCATCCCTATCTTGGGCATAACCTGCCTAAATGCAGGGGAAGGCTGGACAAGGAGCAGGAAGGAGCTGCACCCTGGGTTTAGATGGCAAACACCTCCTTGGGGTTGCTAGACTTCAGCCTTTGAACTGGGGAGAGAAAATCCTGCCGATAGCAAGGGCAAGCAGGAGGAAAGAGATTGTCTCCCAAAGCCTGTTAAAATGCAAAATCACCCACCACAGGTGATGAGGCTCTTCGTAATACAAAATCTGCATGTGAAAACTTCATACAAAATTGTTCTTTGTCTTCTCTCCGTTTCTGAGCAATTCCTTGTCCCTATTTTTCTTTCTCTGTGGTATCAGCACTTTGGAGGAAAACATGATTCACTGCTGGGCTTTCAGACCCCCTTACTGTGCTCCCCAAGTGCTGGATGATGGAGCATGTGCCAAGGGAAGAATAAAGTCATTAGCTTTGCTTTGGAGAAGGCAGCATTTCTCTCCCTTTCAGGAGCGCCCGTGGGAGCTGTTCCCCGTAGGTGTTTTAGTATAAATCATTGTGCTCCAGTGCTGGAAGCATCCCAGTTACAGGGCGATCCATACAGGCTCCTCAAAACTGCGCCTGGTTCATGTAATGTGGGCCTGGGGGGAAAACCTCAGTTGGAGTGAATGGTGGACCCTGTATCAGCTCACGCATCAGGCTCTGCTCCACCTACTTGGGGTGTTTAAATAGGTGGTACTCCCTGCCCCACTGAAAAGAGCAGAGCTGAATGAAAAATTCCTGCTGGGTTATTGAAGACCCACCGCTCTGTCTGTTTGTGGGTTGGACTGAATCGTGCACAGGGCAAGTGTGCCCGTGCCAGTACATGTACCTTTGAATTATTCCTGCTGAAGCAGCGCAGAATAAATTCAGAATTTATTTCATGCAGGAAGCAGGGTCATTTGGCAGGAGATGAAGACCATCCTTTAAAGTAAGAGCCAGATGGGCACCAGAGCCCTGACTTGCCATGGCTAAAGAAATTAAAGCCAAAACTGACACACGTTCTTAATACTTGTCTGCCTGTGTCATCTGAAGCTGCAGCTGGATGGATGCTCTTCTGCTTGTAGACAGCCTTGGTATATGGTTTATGCTGTTTCTGTGCATGTGGCACCTCAGATTTTGGAAGTCCTTTTTTACTTCATAGCATAAGGGTGCTGCTGTTTTAGTTTTATTTTTTTTTAAGTAAGTGGGCAGGTGAAGGAGATGCTTGGGTAGGTCTGGGAAAGGATTTAGCAGGGTTCTCCAGAAGACTGTGATGAAGGGCTTGGAAAGTTGCTTAGTTTTTTAGAATTAAAGTTATTCAGCTCCTGGCTGGCAGCCAGTATTTGGTATTTCTCTTGCTGTGCCTGGAAAAATTCCTTTCACTCTGGGGTTTGTGTAAAAATGTTTCTTTGAGTTCAGAAACTAATGATCAAGAGTGACCATCTGTGGCCCCTTAGTAGGCATCTGGATGTACATTTTCCACTTCTGAGGTGCTGAGATAACACAGCGCTGTTGCTGCTGGGACTAGAAGCCGTATCATCAGATATAATAATACCTTCCAGCTGCACATGTTGGTTTTTAGTGTTTCCTAAATGAAATTGAGTTTTGCAGGTGCCTAACACTAGAGGATAATTTGTTTCCATGCTCATTTGAAGCCTTGTAGAAAACCCAAAGCGGGGAATAGAGGATGGAAATAAAAGTAGAACGTGATTTCAGAAAAAAAATCTCCATTTTCTGTGCTGGTGAAGCAACTAAGCCATATGGCTGCTGATGCAAACCTTTCATCTGCCCAAGAAAAAGGGTTATTTTCTTCAGCAGAAGCTGATCAGGTGTTCAGTGGCATTTGAGCAGCACATCCAGGCAACTATTTGCATGAGAAATACCCTGTGAAGATGAGACTTTGATATATTTGCAACTTCTGAAATCCCATTATGTTTTTGATTGTGCTGCCTGTTGAGGAGAGCCTGGGACACTTTGGCTGAGCTGGAATCCAAGAAGGGAATTTCATGCTCTGCTCCTCCACCTTATCTTTTCCATTCTGAGATAACTTTTCCAGCAAGTCAGAGGCCATCAGCCTTGTCTTAGGGAGACAGGGAGATGCTGGGAGACGGAGAGATGCTGGATGGTAGACTCACTGCTGTTTTGGTTGGAAGAGACCTCTGCAGGACTCTGGTCCCTAGCAGTGGGACCATCACCAGCACTGGACCAGGACAGCCCTGTTTTTGCCATGCCGAGTCCTGAAGATCTCCTGAGATGCTTTCTGAGTAACCCCTTCCAGCACTGTGCTGCACTGGGCTTGCTTATTAAGAGGTAAAGCAAATAATTGTGGTGGGATATTTCCAGAAATAGCTTTTTCCCTGCTGGGAAATGCTTATTTACTTAAAATGTTGGGTTGATCTGGATCAATGTAGCTGGAGCTTCTGACATGGAGGTTATAGGGGGACTGTAACCCCCACCAGAGATCTGGCTGTTGGGATGCTCAGCTTGAGCTCGTGATCCCTGGGCTGTTGGCCACCACGCTGCAATGTGCTCTCGCCCGGGTGCTGCTACCCACCGCTCCCTGAAAGAAAGTCCCAAAGACGGCAACGTTGCAAGAAAGGCAAGTAGAGAAGAAAAAAAAGCTTATAGGTGTTTTGGAGTGATGGAAGAGCAGCAGAAAGTCATCCATCCCCTGGATAATCTGCAATCAGTGGGACGGCAAGGCAAAGATGTGACCTCCCAGGGATCCTCGTTAGCTCAGGCACTTATCAAACCGCATTTTAACATTGGGTGGGGTTTGGGGGGAAAAATGTATTTCTCTAGAGCACACAGGAGGCACAGTGATTACTCTGGGCAGCCGCCTCCTTTTGCTGGTTGTGCAGCAGTAACTACTCTCTGGGCAAATTCACTTAATTAAGCCCACAGAGGAGACGCTCTGACAGCATGGTTGTTGCTCTTTAAACTCCCATGTATGAGGGAGGAGTATCATGCTTTGAGGACTTCTCTCTTCCTTAGAAATAGTTGGAGGTGAACCAGCAGGGAAAACTATTTCACTGTTGCCAACGTGTTTATCCAGTGAAATTATCCCAGGATATTTAAATGGTGGTGGGTGGTGAGCAATAAACAGTCCTTTTTGTAGCAAAATTTAGTTTATGGCTTGGACTCTGACTTTTCAGAAGATGCTCTAGGTTAAAAGCTGAGCTCCTGTGTTCGGCTCATATTTCTGTTTGAGAAATTAGGTCCCAAGTGGCGAATGGAGGATCTCCAAAATGTATCTGTACCTTGGAAAGTGATCTCAAAGTGTGCACAACCCCAGCGAGGCTGGGGGTGCAAGGTTGTGCTGCTGCATGTTACAGCTTCATTTGGTTGGAAAACAGAGAAAAAGGCCTGAAACCAAAAAGACTTGGTTTTTCTTGGGGTTTTTTCTAGTTTGAAAGGAAGCCTTTTGTTCTGTAAAGAGGTCACGAAGATGTGGCCTCTACTATGCAGAAAAAAGCTGTATAACACAGATGTCCTTAATGATTTCTTCATTTAAAGTTGCACTTGAACATTATTATATTCTGCTTAGTTAGTTGGGTTATGGCTTCAATAAGTTTTTGAATTAGTCATTCTATTAATGTAGGAATGCTTAAAATGAAAAGTTAATTCACAGCCAAGTGTTCTGGTAGATGGAAGATCTTTTTCCTTCTGAAAAAAATTAGAACTACTTGTTGCGAATTTTCTTTTAGTTTATTGTGGTTCATGAAAATGTTGATTATTTGGCAGCTGAAAAAATAAATGGTAACTAATGCTTACCTAAATATTTTCCTATCAAAGGGCTTCATGAAGGAGAGACCTTGTTGAGGCCTTCCAGTGTCTGAAGGGGGCCTACAAGAAAGCTGGGGAGGGACTTCTTACAAGGGCTTGTAGTGATAGTCCTATCACTACAATGATGTGATGGCTTCAAACTGCAAGAGGGGAGATTTAGATCAGAACTTAGGAAGAAGTTCTTCACTATGAGGGTGGTGAACAGGTTGCTCAGTGAAGTTGTGGACACTCCATCATTGAATATGTTCAAGGCCAGGTTGGATGGGGCTTTGAGCAACCTGGTCTAGTGGGAGGTGTCCCTGCCCATGGCAGGGGGGTTGGACTAGATGATCATTAAGGTCCCTGCCCACCCAAACCGTTCTATGTGACCACTCTAAAAATATCCTCTGAAGGGCAGTGTTGGGATGAAGGATTAAGGATGGAGAGGATATTTGTGGAGAGGTGGCTGCATATCCACGATGTTCCTGATGGGCACGCTTCTGTGGGATGGAAATATCCCAGGAAATGCCGTGAGTTGTGCTCAAGTACCCATTGATTTCTCCTTACAAATTTTCATCGGAACATATTTTTTTCTTTAGTCAGCTCATGACTTCAGAAATGTCTTTCATTTGGCTTATTCTTAATGCAAGATGGCTCCAAATCAAGAGCAGCTTCTCAGCCATGTTAACATTCAAGCACAATTAAGTTAAATAATATGATGTCAGGATGTGAGGAAATAAAAGACCATTTTTGGCAGCAGCAGATCAATTATTACAATGCAAAACCATGTGGAATACAGGACTAGATTTTCTTTCCTCGTAAGGTGCCCTAGCTGCAAACCCATAACCACTTCAGTAGGCGTTTATAAACACTAACTGGCTTCTGACAAACCTTATTTAAGCACTTTGTGGGTGATGCTGATGTAAAAACTACTTCTGTGCATGTGCCTGAGAGTATCAGTTGACTTTCCAGGCTGGTGAGAGCTTTGATGAAAGACCAGCTGTGGTCCTCAGGTGGGCATGGGGCTGTGCTGGATTTGGAAATGCATCTTCTGGGTTTGTTCTCTCTTCCAAATTTTCTCTGCCTGTGAATTGCCGAGGCTCCGTGTTAGCAAGGACTTGCTGCCAGTGATGTGCACTGTTTGGGCCAGAGTTGGCTCTTTTGAGTAGCGGTTCTGATCTGTGTAGTTAGAGGATTTGGGCATGAGAACTTCAAGTCAGGGAAACTGAGGTCACAGCATCCATGAGGTGCTTTGTAGGATTCAGTGAAGTAATTCCAGGGTTTGAGAAAGACCATGAATCTCCAAGGGAATTCAGATAAAATAGTAGGAAAGCTCATTTTGCAGAGAGATGTGTGTGCCACCCGCGCCTTCAGCTGTGGTTTTTACCAGCATGTTTGCTGCCAGCGGCTGTCACACCATGTACCCTGCACCATGAAGGTGTCTGAGATGAGAGATGACATTTTTATACTGTGACAGACACCATTTCCCCAAAAGGGTGTGTGATTTGGTACCCTGTGCTTTTACAGCGTGAGGCAGGTCAGGTGGCACCTCTCTGGCAGCCATCATCTCACAGAATCAATGTTTGTGTTCACCTCCAGCGCCCGGCAGGTCCCACAGCTCAGGAGCGCCGGTGAAGGGGTCCCCAGTACTGTCATCTGGGGATCTGAGCCTGCTGCAGAAGATGGCAAAAGACCTCAGCAGAAATGAGATTTTCCTGGCTACTCCAGTTTTCTGCAAAGGCATTGTGCTTTTTGTCATCAGCCCTTGATGACAGGGTCTAAACGTGGCTTTGGTGAAGAGCAATCCTGAATTAATGCTTTCCTACTGTGTGTCATCACTTCAGAAGGATATCTCATCCCAAGAGAGGGCCAGCAGCCAGGGAAAGCTGCAGGTCACGGAGGGAGGGAAGAGCCCCAGTCCTGCGGGCTGGGAGCAGACCTGTTGGTCAAGGCACTGGCAAGAGGTCTGAAGGATTTCAGGATCCTGGGCAGGGCTGCGAGAGGATGCTGATAATAAAAAGCAGCATTGAAAACATTTCTTTCCCTAATCCGCTTATGTTGACAGGTCAGACAGGGCAGCGATGGGTTTAGTTAAAGAAATAGCTTTTTCCAGGGCATAAATGGGTTGATAAAATATAATTCTATTAAGAGCTCATTCCAGTGCTTGAGCAGCACTAATAATTGTGTGGGAATCTGAAGCACAAAGAGATTATCAGCAATCCTTATCTCCCAAGCAGGTTGTCTGTTGGGATGTTGTTACATAAACTAAATGTTCATATATTAAGAAGTAATTGTGCAATTTTGCCCAGAAAGAGCCCCAGGTGGGAACCGTGCACAGCCCCGTGGAGGCTTCGTGAGGGCAGAATCGGGGTAATTGGTCCATCTAGAAAAGTAAATCTTGCAAATTTTTGTTCTGAGCAAATGGGAACAAATACATTCCTGTGCCGCACGGGGCATCTCACCAGAGTGTCACCAGGGTTGATATCTGGGAGGAAGGCAGAGCAGTTGCTGTGCCAGGTCCCCAGTAGGCACAGGTCCAGCCTCGAGGAGGATGCACAAGTCCTCATTTTCCGCTCAGGGAATACCCAAAATAATGTGTGAATAATGTGTGTGGATGCCCTGAGGGGCACCAGCCATCGTTTTCTCCTAAGGCTGTCCCACTGGTGGCTCAGGATGCCGGGGGGAGGGTGGGTGAAGTTGCAGGTTGATGTCTTGGATTAAGTCTAAAGAAATCCCAACTCTATCCTCCGTCTCTCCTTCAAGCTAAAATCTTCTTTCTCTTTTTTTTTTTCCTGCTTCCTCCTCTGCCTCATCCTCCCCGTCTTCCAGCAACGTGGACACCAAGGAGCTGTGTGGTGAGTGCAGTCCCTCGCTCAGGGCAAAAGCAATCGCTATGTGCATGTGTGTTGTCGAAGGATGCGTGAAACCCATTACAAAGCTGGTGGGGCTGGAGGGTTCTCAGCACTTCTGCTGCTTCACCTCTTATTCCACAGGAAAATTGGCAAAACTTTTCTTCATTTTCTTGCAACCCAAAGGGGACCAGAGCTGAGCAGAGCAGAGCACCTGGCTTCCGTTCAGTAACAAGCCAGAGTTTAATTTCTGGCGATGTCATGGCCTCCAGCTTAGCTGTGAAGTTCAATATATCAGTATCCCACAGCATATTTCTCCTTAGGCAAACCTCCGTGTTTCCCAGCAGGCTGCCTAAGGCGTACACCACCTCTGCTGCACCTCCCATGGCTCGCAGAAATTACAGGCAAAAAAGAAAAGCTCTGATAATGTTTTGTCCCACACCTTGACCAGAAAAGGAATATTTCCTGCTGGGATTTCTCAAGGGCTTTGCCTCAACGGGCGGTAACTCATGCATGGGGCTCCTGCTGCTCACTCGGGTGTATTTCTCCATGGATGCTTAGCACTGGGAAATGTTTCCTGAGCCCCAGCTTTTTGGAAGGAGATGGGGAGACAAAGGTGTGTGGTCTTGCAGAGGGCTCACCTGTCTCTTCTCTCCTCCCATGCCAGGATGCAGAAGAACATATAAAGCCACTTTAGCAGGTCTTCACCATTTACATTTATCCCTTTGCTGCTAATTACAGCCTTCAGAGGTCTGGCTGAGAGTGGGGTGCGCAGCCAGAAGGGCTCTTCCTGTGCCTGTGCCAGCAACGCTTGTTATTCCCCACACTTTTAAGACCTCTGTGTCCATCACAGCCTTCAGGTCTTACCCTCTGCCCACACCCTGCCTTTCTCACCGCAGCAGCCCACAGGATTTTGAGCATTTATACCTGCAGTGAACTTTCAGCTGGTTATCCCCACTTCTTGTTGTTTTGGTGTGCAAGTAACTAAGCCTTCCATAAATCCTTTTGGTTTGCTGGTGACACATTGGGTTTGTTCCCATTGTTCCTTTCTCATTGTGTGAAATCTCCTTGCCAGCTGACCCAAGAAACCAAACTCCCACAGCCTGGACCATCAATTTTGCCAGGAAATGCAGAGGTTGTAATGCTGTTGCTTGACTCCACCCTGCTTTCTCCATCCATCTGATATGATCAGAAAATCACACGAATGGCACCTGACATGATCCCACCTCCCTGCCTCTCCCAGGGTTGAAGCTGCCAGGAGAGGAGGGAGATAAACCCATCACCTCCCATGGGAAACTGGAGGAAGGATCAATCAGCATGAGATCCTGCCTAGATCCATTATCTGCTGACTACCTGTCCTTGCCTGCAATTTCTTATTTTCTCGCTACTCTTCTGCGTATTAGTTTAAACATAAAACCTCATTTGGGGTAAATGGAGGCTGTGGTCTCTCTCTTGCAATGGGTTGTGTGTTGTAAGATGTTGAGAGCATCTTAAAAGGGATTTCATGAACAGACATTGCATGCAATGGTACAAGCTGTCCAGCCAGCCAAGGTGTACTCGAGAAATAGGAGATGCACAGCAACCTGTTGCAGGTTATCAGGGTGGGGGGTGATGGCTTTGCTGAGGAGAGGTGAGTGGGGAGCACCCAGCTCCTCCCACACCACCCCTGTGTTGCAGTGATGCTCATCTCCCGAGCATTGATCCCACTGCTCTCCACAGATGTGTAGGAACAGTGAGCAAGGACCACATAGAATAAGAAGAGCTGATCTCACATGTTCAGGTGAATAAATAAGGCTAAAAGAGTAGAACTTCATATTTTGGTAAAGTCAATGCCCTTTTCTGCCCAGGTGCTTCTTGGTCAGTCTTTTGAGGGCTGTGCTCTGCTCATGGCAGCTCATTTCTCCTGAGGTTTGTGGGTCCAGCTTTTAATTTCAGAACTCTCAAAGAAGCTTTGCCTTTAAGATCTGCTCAGTTTTTCTTTCCCAAGTCAAGTAATAAGAATAACACAAACAAATGTGCTGCAGTGAGAATAAGCTATTTGGCTTATCACAGAACAGCAAACAGCTGCTGTCAATCACGCTGTGACATTCTGGTTTCTGCCAAGATCTTCTTCCCCTTGGATAGGTTCTTGGGCTGTAAATAGCCATAGGCACTTCTAATTAAGCCAAGAGAATCTAATTAGCAGGATTGTTTCCTGGAGTTTTTGTCTTGTTGCATTCCACAGAGATGTCACCTCAGTGTGAAGCTTCGCGTCTTAGTGCTAAGGAATGGCACTGGTGGCTTTTGAGGAACAGCTTTTACCTGTAGCCTGTGTCAATCACCCAGAAACGGAGTGACTCCACATCTATGCTGCAAACTCTTTGCACCGTGGTGCTTCACTTCTCACTGCTTCTGTTGCGAACAGCAAATTTTGGGACGCCATAGCTCATGCAAAAAACCACACCAAGGCTCGTATCTGTCACGGAGCCATCAGCTGTGTGGGGACACTGATTTTGGCTGGGTTTTGCAGCAGTGGAGTGTGGCTGGGCTGGGTCTGGCCGTTGCTGGAGCTGTGATGCAGCCTGGCCCAGACCACCCTTCCCATGGGAGGGATGAGGATGGCATGGAGAAAGTGTGGACTCCCTCTCTGTGGAGAACATGTGCTTTCAGGCCCAGCTTGCAGCTTCATTATCCTCCTTTCAGGGCATATTTTGTTCTCGGAAGCCTGTGCAACCTGTGATTGTAGTTTGAGGTGCAAATGAGATGGGAATGTAGGCAAAGATGCAAGGCTAGTCTCAGCTTGAACAAATTGGGGTGAACCTAGTAGATATTTCCATGCTTTGAGTGGTAAAGCCTGTCAAGGGAGGGTCAAGGAATGGACTTCTCAAAAGAAGTCTTTTGAGACTTTTCCATCCATGTTGGCAATAGGAGGGAGAGCACCAAGCTATGGGCAAATGCAAAGTGGGCATGGAAATAAAGCACATTTCAATTTATTTTCAATGGGAGCTACTGTGCCCTACACCTCTTTTTTACAATGGCCCCAAATTAACGGGAATTGCACCACTTCTCATTGCTGCGGGGCAAGTTGTGATATGATATGGGATATGAAAATGTATCTGAAACCACTCTGAGGTTTTTCTTTCCACCCATAAATAGACCTTGCTGTGTCATGTAGCCTTGAAGCTTTAAATTACATCAACGGTTCCCATCATGTCCCTCTTGGTTTTCCCAGACTATTTTGCTGACCATATGGGAGACTACGAAGACGTCTTGGCCTCACTGGAGACGCTGAATCTCTCCATCCTGAAGGCGATGGACTACACCAAACGGGTGAGTTCTTACCACGCCTTGTGCTCCACAGGCCCAGCATGAACGTGCCAAAGGTTACCTTTACAAAGCATCTACATCTGAAGGTCTTCATCCTAGTCAGCAGTGTTGTCTCCTTGTTCCATTTGTGCAGTAAGTGGATCCTTACACAGTGACAGTGGATTTTTTTTTGGCCAGGTGCCAATGCCATGTGCAGTAGATTGTGGCATGGAGGCTTTGTGGTAGAGCACCATACCTTCTCAGCACCCTTCTTAAGTCTGACAGGCAATCGTAGCTGTGCCGTGGCTTACTCTCTATGTTGCCTGAACCATGAAGGAGCTCCAGTTGTCTTTAGAAAACATGACCATCCCTTTTGGGTGGGATTTTGAACACGTGAGTTCTTGTGAGCGTCATTGGGAGTGCTTTTGGAAGCTTCCATGCTGGAAGGCATCCTGAGCTCCAGAAAAATGGTCACTCTTGAGCAGCTGCTGTGTTAGAAACTAGAGGGCTGTGTGTTGGAAAGACTACAGGGGAATCATGCATACATCAAACCCCAGACTTAGTGTCCTATTTTAATGTGCAGGGTACTCCTAGCTTCTTAAAAAATCCACCACGAACCTTAATGCTACTCTTAATAATGGACTACTAGACAGTGACACTGACGAAGAAACATACTGAAGTTAATTTGTGACTGCCTTCCTCTGCACTGGTGAGCACTGGGAACTAATCTAAGGAGGGAGGTTTTGCTTTTTCCAAGCACCTGTAAGGACTTCCAGTCCTCCTCTGAGCAATCCAAATTGAAATCT
>JAVSBS010011820.1:11516-33929 GCA_033124195.1 Coracias cyanogaster | reverse complement strand
AATCTCCCTTCCGTTTATCTTTGAAGCTAAAGGAGAAACTCAAATTACTCCACATTAAAGTTGTGGTAATGATAAGAAGTTTTAGGAGTTAGAATGGGAACCAGCAAATTTCTCTCCCTGCTGGTTGCTGAGTAAAGAGCCTGATTTCCTTGCTTGGTCGAAATTCATCCTTTTTAATCTTCTTGAGGGAGGGCATCATGGAACATGAAGCCACATATTTCACATGTTGGTGTCTTGCCATAATAAACTGAAGGCAACCGTCTTTGGCCAAGCACTGATCTGTCTGAAGTGGTTGTGAATTTTTTATCAACATTATGAGAGGGTAAAAGAAGTCAGGACAACAGTAGCAGTTCATTGTTTCTAATTAAGTTGCTGAGTCTGTCCATGCCTCATTTTTATTCATTATTAGGGATTTTTCTGGCCGTCAGATTTGCCAACTGTGTATTTTAAATACATGTTAGCATCTAATAGGTATCTCTGTAATTCACTCCAGCTTGCTATTTGTGATGCCTTCCATGATTGCTTTTCAAATGTGAGGTTAATATAGAAGATAAATTCCAGTATTTTGCAAGACGATGGTGGCTTATTCCTTATTTAAATTAGGCATCTGTGCCTGTGGGTATTACCTGGCACAAGAAATCTGCAGCAAAAGCAGGATGGTTATTCACAATCTCAATCCACTGCCTTCATAAGAAAAGCATCTTTCTCCCTCCTTGATTCGGCAGCTTGTGCCAGTTCTGCCTTAATTGCAACAGGTAAAGGTTATTTAACCAGACTTGAGCTGGTCACCTCCTTCATGGTCTTGTGGAGGGAACCACTGAGGTCCAGAGCACTGGAGGCATCTTCTTCTTGGGATGCTGAAGGATCATAACACCTCATCTCAAATGCAGACACTTCCATTCTAGATGGCTAAAGCCATATGAGGAAGTGCCACCTCATCAACCCCTGTTTATCAGCCCATGGGGTGGGTTACTCTTTGCTACCTGGCAGACTTTTGGGAAGCGAGCAAACGGAGCAAGATCCCTTCACAGAGAAGGGCTGGCAAAGAAGTATTTGACAAAAAAACATCGCTCCCTGCTGGGTTTTTGTGAACAAAACTGTACAAAGCTCATCAATGAATTATTCAAACACAAGCGCTTTGTTCAAGTAGAGAACTGAAGGGGGGGAAAAAAAAAGCCAAACCTGAAAATAAGCTATTGTAGGTGGTAGAAAAACTCATCTCCAGGGTTTAGATAGGACAGACTTCCAGGCAGCACCAGAAGCTTTCCCTGAGTCCATTACTGTTTGGGTTTTTTTTTTTTGAGATGTGAGATTTTTTCACTATGTGTTTTACCTAAAAAAAAAAAAAAAAAAGATTTTTTTAGTTAGACTTCCTGGTTTTAGTGTCAAGATTTGCCAAAACAAAGTATCAGAAGGTGGCTTTTCACAATGGGAACAGATAAACGAATCTGGTTGAGGTCTTCTCAACAGCTCTCAGTGGGTGTGTGTTCCCATCGCCCAGCCCAGCCTGGAGGTTGTTTACTTCCTCCAGAGCTGGGACTACACTTGCAGGACAAGATCTGTCCCAGGATTGCAAAAGCTGGTGTGAGCTCCCACTTGTGTGATGGGTGCCTCCATAAAGGTCTCCTTCTATTCCATGTCCTCCACGTGTGATACTGTAACCAAGGGCCCTGTGCTGATGCCAGGATGTTTAGGAGATGTGGACATATAGATATATTTTTAGAAATTCTGGCTCAGGGAAAAGACTGCTGAAGCAGCAGGTTTTGGTAGGAGCCAAGTGTGGTTTTGTGTCCCTGATGCTCGAGCCCCTGCATATTTTCCCCGAGGCCAGATCCTGCAAAGGACTCGGTGCTGATGCTGAGCACCGCGCAAACGGCTTTGCTTGCGAGATGCTCCTGCTTCTCTGTGTTAAAATGAGCATTTCATCAGAAATGGATGAAATGGAGAAAACTATTGATCATTTCAGAGTGTTCCTTATTCCCTCCCTCTCCCCTTCATTAGCAGTCCAAACAATAAATGAAGCCTAACCTTCTTCTGTGGTGGCTTTCTGATGAGAGGTGCCTGCTGCCGAGAGGGGCTGGAGAGCCGTGGTATTTAACTGCTGTTTATATTTCTCACCTTAAAAGACAACGGATTATTTCTTGCTCATAAAAAGATAAAGCAACTGTTATCTTGTGCTGGAGGAGCTCATAAAGTATCAGCAGTAATTAGATTCAATAGTGGAAAGTCTCATACAGCAAAACAAAATCTGTCATTGTAATTATTTTCCAATACGGTGGTGTCGGTGCAGTGTTGAAATGACCGCCAATGATGCTGGGAAATGCAAAGTTAAATTGGAGAGAGAGGAAATGAACCTTCAGGAGCTAAAAAAAAAAGCTGATGATGGGAGATGTTCTTGTATAATTCTCATTTGCTGTTTTATAGTGCAGTGAGCAAATATGAAAACCAGCATGACCAGGAAGGACGTGGTTCATGTGTCTGGTGTTGAAGGGTGTGAGCTGGGGGATCAGAGACATGTGCTGTGTCTCCTGTTTGGTTACTGATGCCCCTGCTTGGGCTGCCTGCTGTAGAACGGTGCCCAGGTGATGCCTCCAGCATCCCTGCCAGCCTCAAAGGGTGTTGGGGACAGGGGAGCAGGGGATAGTCCCATGGGAGCTGGAGGGATCATACTGGGGTGGTGGTTACCACTGAGCAACCCCCTCACCCAAACACCGCAGGAAATATGCTTTAGCCTTGTAAAAAAAACATGTTTTGTGGTTTTTTGGAAGCCAAGAGGCTCAATTAGCCCTGTTCCTGCCAGATACGGCTTCCACCGCCTGCCACACTGGCATTGGTCCTGCTCTCTGCTTTTGCCAAATGAGCGTTTTGCAGCACTGACCACGGGAATGTGAGCAAGGCTGACCTTTAGCGGTGAGGCAAACTTTAAAAGCCATCTGCAAAGAAGTCCCAAAAATGCTGAGTGAGGAACGCCCTCAAGGATGAAGCTCAAAATTAAGGTCAAACTGTTCCATCCTGGAGATACTCCTGTTGGGCACCAGACAGGTCCAAGAAGTGCTGGTGGCCGTCCTTGGTGCATGTCCTGTCCCAGCTGGGTGTGCTTGGAAAGCAGAACTGCCCAAAATTGTAGCTGAAATTGCAACAACCCCCCATACACATACTTGAATAAACTGGAGCTGATCTTGCTGGTGCTTGTGAAGGTGGTGTGGGGAAAGGCAGTCCTGCTCTGCTTCGGCAAGGGCTAGGAACGGGGTGAGCAGAGCAGGGGAGGAGTGTGCTGGCACATCAGGGGAGATTTGGCTTCAGGAAAGAGTGAGTGGCAGCAGGAGGAGCATTTATGGAGGAGGCTTATGGGCCTGTGGGTGGCCCTGGACCACCCTCTGCTTGATGTTCAGCATCACCTTTGGTCCTGGAGGAGAGCAAAAGGAGACGTGAAAGACTGTTTTACTCCTTGATTGCTTTGCTGTCAGCTCTGCTGCCAGTCTATCGCTTGCCAAAATCCTTTTTACCTCATTTAATGAATCTGAGGAGGAAATACAACCAAGTGGTCACCCCCCGAGAGCCTTCTTGTGTTGGTGCCAAATACCACACGTGTGTCTTATGAACAGGCACTGTGCCCAAACCGGCTGCAAACACATTTTCACCCGAGAATCATTATTTAAATGACAGAATATGTAAATCATAAAGGGAAAACTGAGTGTACTGACCTTCAATACCAGCTGCTGATGCTCCAGCAGCTCTAGGGAGCTCAGAGGTGAATAGGTTTGCATGTGTTATTTGTGAGTTCGATTGCCCCTGCTGCAGTTCACCCTTCTTGTCTCTGCCTTATGACATGTTGTCACACTGAACAGGAGTTGCTGGGTTCCTGGGGCTCGGTGGGAGCTGCTGCAGCAAACCTCTCCCTGCTGCTGGTGCTGGCGTGGCCATGGGTCTCACCCAGCTTTCAGCCCCAGCAGCATGCTGCCAAGGAGCCCTTGTCTGAGCAGCTCAGCTATGGCCCCAGAGCAAGCAGCATCTGCCACCAGTCTTGGATGCTGAAAATGATGGATGGGGTTTTTTGTTTTGTAGCACAGTCCAGAACAGCATTATAGAGAGCTCTCATTTGCATTCTTACCTGCCGAAATTAAGCTTGCCAAATATGATATTGCTCTTTCTCAAATGATGACACCTCGAGATAAAATAGACTGTGGAAATAATCCTTAAACATAATCTTTTCCTCCTGCTCTCCAGCTAATCCTTTATCTCATTTTACGTGAGCAGATTTTCTCCTGCTGTGCTGAACAAACTTGGTGTACATACTGAGGTCTTCTGAGGCTCCTAGGACAGGGCTTTGCTGGGGCAGGAGGCTGGCCCGTGACAGGGTGTAACAGCAACTCGGTGGTGGCCCCTCCAGGTAGTGCTCAGCCCAAATAGCATGAGCTGCTCACAGCTTACCATAGACATCAGGATCTGGCCCCAGCTAAGCTTGCACTGAGCCGTGGTGGTTATATGAGCATCAGCTGAGGTCTCCTGGTCTGAGTTTGAAGCCCATGGGTTACCACTGCAGCGCAGCACACCTCTTGCTTCATCTTTCCTCCTGGATGAGTTTGTTCCTTCCTGCACATCAGGCTCTCCTTTGGAGAAGCGCTTCTCTGGCTTCCTTGCTGCTGAACACAGGAGCAGCATCTCTCCTGGTACTTTGTACCTTGCTAAACCCTAGGAGATCCTGCACACCTTGTCATTGTCTTCCTCCTTAGAAACATTTGGATCTTCTTAAGGGGTCACAGTTGTGCTTAAATGAGCAGCTTGCCTTTTCTGGGGGTCTCGGGACATTGTCCATCCTCATCTTTGCAGCACAGAGATCTGCCCTGATGGGGAGAGAGTTGTTTTAGGGATTATTAGCTGCTTTTTTGCCCCTTTCTTGGGTAGGTGATTTTATGATGAAACTTCATAAAACACTTTGAAATGCTCCTATAAAGATGTGTTCATGGGGAACAGTTTTGGCTGAAAAAGGAAATAAGTGGCAAAGATGTGGTGGACTGGTAAAGGCTGAGTCATCTTTCTGTATATTTGAATGTTATGCTTCTAAACAATTTCAGTATTGATTTGTATAACAAAAAACCCTGTGTAGTTTTCTGGAAAAGTTATGGAACTTTATAGTTCAAGAACCATCTAAAAGGAAACAAGGCATATTTGTTTAGCTTCTCAGAAGGTGTTTCTGCAACTATTCTCTGAAATTAATTTCAGAAAATATTGCACCACCGATTAAAGCAAACTCCACTTCTGCAAGACCTGAATTTTCCCCAACTTTTCTGCTCAGACTCCAGACCAGAAAGGTGATTCTCCAAGTGATGCCATCCGGAGCGATTCCCTTGCCAGCCCCTTGCATGAGATCCAGCCGAGCTGCCAGACTGCTGGGGAGCACAGCAGGGCTGGCAGGGAGATGAATCTTAAGAAAGTCTCTCTTTGAGCTTATTTTTAGATGAAGATGTTTATTCACTGCTCTTCTGCTTCTCTGTTGCTGTAAAATTCGTGTCCCTCCTCTTGCTCTGAGAAGGAAGAGTGTCTTCTCTGGAGGTCTTGCTTGGGCTGCCCTGGCTCTAACTCTCATAGACCTTCTGTAGGACACAGTTTTCCTCCTCCTCCCTCCCATTTTAAGGCTATTTCTCCTGGGATTAGATAAATTTTACGGTGAAGAAGATAAATCGACCAGACACCAGTGCTGTGGTCTTGCCAAATAGCACAAGAGTAGCTTTTAGGGAGCTGCCAGAAGGAAAGACAGGGACCAAGTCAACAAGTAACCAGCTGGCACAACCAGGGTGAGCCTTCAGCAGCTTGACCATCCCACGCCATGACATCTGCAGGGTCTTTTGAGCAGGTCCTGTTTGGAAAACAAAATCTGTAGTTTCCTTGGAAAACTGAAATAAAACATGTATTAATTTACTTTCCTGTGGATAATTAGGACAGCTAATTAGGAACTTGGGCGAAGAGAAAGGCTAATTATAGCCAGGGTGTTCCAAAGTAGGAGGCCGCACTTCCATTCCACGTCTGTTCTTTGCCTGCTAAGCAAGTGGACATGGTGCAAAAGTGCCTCTTGATCCACAGGTGACCTCAGGGGGTGCGCTGTGTAGCGCAGGCATGGGCCATGCCCTTCACATCCACGCGGCTGCAAGAAGAAGTGGTGGGACTATATTGCAGCAAGGAGAATTTCTCATGAGAAGAAAGTCCTGTGATAGTCCTGTTACTTGGGAAGGGTCCATGGCAGGAGACCTTCAGGACCAGACAAGGCAAACATGAGCTGAGAAGGGTCCAACAGCGAGATTTCTAAAAGGAGGACTTTACAGCGAAAGGCCTTTAAAACCCATGTAATGCTGTCATCATTTTTTCTGTCTGAACAGGTGTCTCATTTGGTTTTTTAGAGCTGTTTCGGGAAGGCTGAGGGTCTTTCATATGTTAATGCTTTCATTTATCAACTATTTAAGTGTCTGTTCTCTTCAGGTTTCTTCTACTGATTATGTGCCAGGCAATCAGTTTTGGGTCTCCGCTTTTGAAGCGATTTAAGAGTAGAAGGGAGGGAAGGGAGCGATAGGCAGGTCTGAGTGTTATTCTAATTATAAGAAAATATCTCCTGGAAGAAAACAGGCAATTATGAGCAACGAATTTAAATCAGCCACTCAGAGGTTACAGCGCAACACATGCCTGGTTTTTAAAGGGGCGAGTGGGTGGAAGATAACTTCTCCATCATCCTGGGATGAGGTTTGACAAGGGTGTTTCATGGCATGGCAATGGGTTTCTTGTTGGGTTGGGCTTTTTTTAACTGGAGGAAAAGCGTGGGTGAAACAGCATTGGCTTTGGATTCCATTTGAAAAGCCTCTTGGTTTGGTGCCACCGTGTGCTTCGGCGGTGGTTGGAGTTAGTAAATATTGGAGAAGCCATCAATGTCCCCAGGCTTGGTAAATGTCAGCCAGTTTGGCTGGTCTCACTGAAAACCAGCCCTGCGAAGCCTTGCTGGTCAGGCGGTGACGTTGCAAGGCAAAGGGAAGGTGCAAGGTTGTCGTGGGGGGGTCTCTGAGTCAGTGGGTGGCCCAGAGTAATTTATATTTTACAACCTGTAGTCTTAACGAGCTAAATAGTGACCTTTCAAAATGCCAGCAAAGAAGCCTTGAGATGCTCATTGACATCAAAAATCTCCTTCTTCAGTCATTTGATACGCGCAGGAACACGGCCACGAGAGCCAGTTTTAGGGCTCGGTTTGCAATGCCCAGTGAGAGGTGCTCACAGCAAGCTGAGCACTCAACGGCACTAAAACCCCAGCTGAGGTTTGCACAGGTAACAACACATCCCAAGGGTGTTTTCATTAATTTGTGCCCGAATTTGGGCAGATTTAGGGCAGGTGCACATAGAAATGAAAAGCTGGACAAGCTGTGGCGGGGCTTTGAGCAGCCTGTGCCCTGACGTGTGTGCCTGCCGTGCGTGGGAAGGGGCATTGCCGGCACATAAGAAGCCTGTGATGTGAAGGTGGGTGGGATTTGGGGCTTGGATCTCAACTGACTGACCAGAGGACCCAGCACTGAGCCATATTTCCCCAATTACCTGTGGCTAAAGCAAGTTGTCCTTTTCCCACTCCTTCCTTCTCTCATTTTTCAATGTCTCTGGCTTCACGCCCTGGTTTGTCAAATGGAGACGCTTTCCAAGGCTCTCCTGAGAGCCATCCCTTGCAGAAATCTCAAGGCCATCCTTTCAATGAGGTTTTAATGATTGCTTCTCACTGCAGCCACCTGTTTGCTGCAGCAGACATCAAAGCCAGGCTGGGGATGTAGCAAAGGGAGAGATGCCTTTTTTCACCCTTCTCTGCCTCTGGTGGCCATCATGCTCCTTCAACCCAGGCTTGCCAGCAGAACATTCTGCAGTGGGGTAATGTCTGTGATGCCAAAGTCTTTCTAGCCTTGAACTAATGGACTATCTGGATGGAAAAGGCCAGGCTTGGAGATGTGCCTCTGCAAGAGCTTCTGACACAAAGCGGGTTCATTGAACAGCAATTATTATATTATCTCCATAAATGTTTTAACTTCTCAAGGAAAGCAAAGAGGAAATAACTCTTCAGGGTGGAATTAATAAGAGCAAACCTCATTAAATCTCCCTAGGACAGACTGACAAATGTTTTAATAAGCCGATGGGAAGGATTCCTTTGGTCTTCTTAATAACTTGTTTTTGCAATGCTAAATAAGACATTTACTAGAGGGGGCCCTGAGGGATTTCTAAGTCCAAAAAAGCCTCTGAGCACATGCATTTCAGACCTGGCTCCCGAGAGCAAATGTCACAGCTGGATTGGCAAATGTTAAGTCAAGTGGGGGAAAAAAAACCCACTGTTGTTTTAATTTCAAAGCTATTGAACTTGTTAGCCTGCCAAAAAGCACCAGCTCTTCATAGACACCCCAACATTCCTCTGCACTGGCTGGAGTAGCTTCATACCCAACATCCATCCATCCATCCATCCAACAAAACTCGATGTAGGGACTCAAGCTGATTTAATAAGCGTGGGACTCACCTGTATGATTTTTCCGAAAGCTGAACCAAGATTGTAGACTGTAGTTAGGTAATAAAATCCCCACTCTTTAAACTAGTTGGCAGGAGGCAAGCTATAGTCTTGGAGAACAGCAGATAATAGCAGTACATTACCCCATTTATTTGACCTACGGATTGAAGTGGAAAAGCAGTAGTGCACTCCTTGTCCCTCTCGAAGGGAAAATGAGTGTGGGATAAGCAGCACAGTGTAAAATGAGTCAACGGGCTTGGAGCGTCTGTAGGGGATGTGTTACATGGTTTGGACCACTGGCAGAGGAGAAGGGGTGTTGCAGATCAGGCTGGAAAGGGACATTAATGGGGAGTTGCTGTGTCTTTGCAGTGCCTGGAGCAACAGTGGGGGTCTTGAGGCATGGGGACCTGGGCGCAGCCCCCAGCTCTGGCCAGCCTGCATTTTTCTGGGCAAACCATGGCCCAGAAAACCTACACTCTTAATTAAAAGAATAATCCAATCAGCCCCTCGAAGGAGCACACACAGCCCCATGTTTGGCAGCGGCAGGTCCCGGAGGCTTGCAGGTCCCTATTAAACCCACGAGGAGGGACACAGCCCCCAGCCCACGGGCCAGCCGCCCTCCGCCGAGGCAGCAATCAGATCCTCAGCGCCGGCAATCAGAGCAGGGCTGGGTGCGAGAGTTAATCAAAACCAATCTGTAATTATAGCAGAGCCTTGTGGAGCGCCTGATTAATATATTATATGCCTTCCTTACGGGCAGGCGGTTGGCTGCAGGCAGAGGGGAGCACGGGGGGAGCAGCCGTGGAGGGAGGGGGGACTGCAGAAGAAATTGCTCTGGGTCCCAAATGCAGTGATACGACTTTGCCAAGGAGATTTATCGATTTAATCCACCTTCCTTAGCCAGAGTGTGGGGAGCGTAAGATGTGTGAAATGATAAAATGATTGCCTGGGTGATGGGGTAGATTCGGGCACATGTGGGGCTCGTCCCAGAGCACGCTGGTGGAGGAAGATGAAGGGGGAGGTACCTTGGCAGTGAATTTAATACACTGTCTATACAAACTTGCTCAGATGTATGTATGTCAATGTGTATATAACGCTTGGGAGGAACACACGCACACATGTGTATATAAATATATATATATATATATATACACAGTGTATATTGCACATTCCCAGTGAGTTGTATTTTTCTAGGGAGAACAAAGATTGCCCAGTGATCCAGGAATATTTCTGACTGCATTCAAACTTTTATTTTCCCAATCCAAATGCTCAACAAATGTTTTCCCATCACTCCCTTGGCTCTGTTGTTGTTTGTCTCTCAGTGGTGCCTGTGCCTCCTACAGAGGGGGCTCGTTGTGGTTCTCCACCAGCTGCTGCATCCGTGGTCCCCAACTGCCTGTTTATCTCCGTCCCTGCCTGCACGGGGTGAGAGAAAACTGGGCAGGACTTGTCAGGAGATGTCCGAGCTCAGCATGGTGGCACCAGCATCCTGGTCCAAAAACCCCAGCAGCCATCCTCTCTGCAGCAGGCAAGGCAGCAGACCAGCCCCAGAAGGCTGGGTGATCTCATGGCATGGCACCTGCTGCTCCACTCCCTGGTAAAATGAGGTTTGACTTCTTTGAATATATACTTTTTATAGACTTGCTACTGCTACTCAAGGTACTTAAATTATTGTTATTTTAATTTCTGGGCATAGCCGTAGCTCAAGATATATTTGAATGTTGTCTAAAACCACACCCTAACAAAATACATTCTCAAAGCAGAACTCCCCTTTCAGCAGCTGATCGAGACAGCCAGTTCAACTCCTTTCCCTCAATGCAAGGGGAGAACACTTCAAAAGGGCTCTAGGAAGCAAATATTTAATTTAGGAGTGGGCATTCAAGAAAACTTAGACAAAGACAGCTTCCCTACCCCCAAGGAAGTAGAGTAAATTTAGCAAGTAGTTTCTAATTCACATGTAGATCAACTGTGATACTGTGAGAGTCTTTCAGATACTAGTAGATAGTGCCAAGATTGTAGTTAGTGATTTTGGTCTCCTTAGGAAATATCATGGCATGGTGTTGCAAGATTTATCATTCAGTGCTATAAATGTTGACAAAAAAGTCAGTCAAACTAAAATGTTTTCTAAACCTCTCCCTCCCTGCCTTCTCCCCACCCTCCTAACCCAAAACAGATTCCCAGGAAGACACATATATACACTTAGAAACATACTCACCAAGGCAAGTATACAGACCCTGACTTATCCATGCTAGTATAGCAAGAGTGATAAGATCTCCAAAACTTGCTGCTATAGGAGTGGCAACATTGTCAGGATTAATACCGGTCTTCTTTGATCCAACAATAACTCCAACCATTATTATTCCTAGATTCAACAAAACAACAGTACAGTAACCATATCTACTGTTGAAATTCACAGAAAATTCCAACAGCCATTTCAAACTTGATAGATAAGAACTCAGAGCTTTTGTCCCAGGATGATTGTTCTTCCCACCTGACTGACATCCATATGTTTAAATTCTAGCCATTTAAAAAAATTATTTTATATATAAAAAAATACAGTAAGCACACACACACAAAAATCAAGAACCATCTGTACAATTAACTATTTTGCTTATGATTAACATAAGTATTATTGAAATTGTAAATCAGCCATTTCCTGAAGAAAAAAATATGCAGTGTATTTTTTCTACATCTCTTAACTTCAGCTGACTGAAATTTAAACTACACTAGGCTGAACACAACATAGGATTAAATACTTTGACATCTGATATTCTGCAAGATTTTAAGTCATGGACTTAGCACTAAAAGTCAAGAAACTACATCATAAACTAAAACTAGACAATATATAAAAATGTTATCTGCTATACAGTTAAAACATTTTAAATTGAAGATGTTTGTTCCTGTTGTTTTTTTTCTTATCCCCAGCAACACTAACTTCTTAGGATGCAGTTCCCTGCAGAAGGCAAATGGCTACTAAAAGTAAAATTCACATTGTTATTAAGTCTTCTTTGACATAATTTGAGTAATTTCCCTCTCGTCACATAATACACGTAAGAGCTTCTGTTGTGAACACCATCCTTTATGTTACTTTAACCAATTTTTTTTAAAAGGTAGGTGTTATAATTTTCATGTATTTTAGCAATATTATGTATTGTAGGCTACATTAGGAGTTCATTTTCAGAAAAACTGCCTAAAGAGTAACACTCCATTAAATTCTCAAAGGAAAGATCTGAAATGATCCTGTAGGATCACAATATCTCAAAAGCACCTGTTTCACATGTAGGAGGATGAAGCTTAGAAAGTAATTTCCTGTGCTGGCCCATCACCACATAACAGTCAAATGTTCTCTTAACGTTCAAATTATACACGAGAAGTGGAAAAACTGCTCTCATGTTCCCCAGTTCTCTTGCTGCTCTTAATTCTGCCTATGATCAAACTCAATTGCTTTGTAGCCACTAAAAAAAAAAAAAGTGTGCTCTTAATTCCATGCTAAACTTGAACAATTTTGTAATTTCCACATAAGTAAGCATATCAAGTTAGTTAAAAAAAGAAAAAACATTTTACTTGATTTAATACTATTAAGACTACTGACTATGTACTTTCATTGAGAATATGTCCAAGTAGAGGTACTTTTTTCCCCCTCATGTCCATTAAGTACCGTCTTTTATTGTTAAATGTTTCCTGACAATTGGAAAGAGAAGATTAAATTAATCATGCCATATGGCTCCAGACAGACATTGGCACCGTTTGTAAAGGGGGACTTGAACTTGGTCCAAACACTTCACATAACAAGCCAATATGTTCACTTCAGATACAAAGCAGAGCACAAACTAACTAAAAAGCAGCACAGGTAGCCGGGGAGTTTGGATTCAGCTGAGCTAACATCCTGGCTTACCTGAGCTTAATTACAAATTAAGTTCTACCTGCTTAATACTAAGATACATTTTGTCCATTAATGAATATAGAAAGCACAGGAAAAAAGTTCCCCATCCTATTAGGTAAAATCTAAAAAAAAAAAGCCCTTTTTGTTTCACATTTGCTCAGGAGGTCATGCAAATCAAAGCTTTTCAAATAATATGATAGGAGAGGAATGCAGTATGCAGGCCTATATGGAAATTCAGAAAGGGCATCCTGTGTTTCAGATGCATTACACCTTCCTGGATTTAAGTTTTGAAGGAATAGAAACAGAATACACATCCAGCATCCACAGAAAACTGAATAACTGTAAAAAGCAACATACCTTGTAAAAGAGAAGCTATGAAGGCAGTTGCTACGCTGCTAGAACACAGAAGGACTGAATGATCAAAGCGGTATTTGCCCTCTGGAATCCAGCCCAATATAACTGCTGCCACTGCTGCCAGAAAACCAACTACTGTTGCCTGAACCTGGAAAAGAAAAGGAAGGTGAATAATTCTCAACATAATTTATAGATGTAAGAAGACTACAGAATCATTTTCTGTTATTCTTTCCCCCTATCTACATTTATTTGCAAGGCGTAATGGGAGCACGCTCATCCATTTTGTAGAGATGATGATAACCTTGGATGATCAAGAAGAAAAATGTTATGCCAGCAGAGAAGGCTTAACTAACACTTCAGAGACTCAAGAATAACAAAAGTAAAATCAGGGAAAAGAGCTTAGGATTTACTAGGAGCCGAAGCTGAAATGCCTAATAGGGCTCCTAAGCCACTTAAAACAGTGAAGGCACAGCATAAAGACTTCACCTGTTTTTTGACCATGTTGTATCATAACACATCAACATGAAGTAACTCTTAATCTTAAGAAACAGTTGCTCTGGAGAACAAACATTCCTTTCCTTTAACGACTCAAGCTATTTAAAATGTTATTATCCAAAAGATCCATCACATACTTCCTTTAAACATTGAATCCAATGCAAATACAGTATTGAAAATATTTGAGAGATCAAATTTTAAGGGTTTTGCCAAATCTGAATTTTTTCTCTAATCATCCTCAGATCCTCCCTTATAAAAATTAAAAAGGAAACACCCTTGGTACAATCAAAGAATACTTTACATCTTTTCCTGATAAATATAAGCTCGTTGTTTCAGAGAGGAACTACAGTGTTCATTAAAAAATTAGTCATGCAAACACTGTATATTAAGTATGAGCCAGCATAGTGCAGCTAGTTTCCTGTTAACACTGTCCAACTCCAGACTTACCAACGTTTGTGACTGACTTCTTCGATAACTTCACTCACTTAGAAGAGTTAATCAAATAAGTCCATTATATTTACCTGTTTTAAAGCCAAATTGCCAATTATTAGGTTCCATTTCTCAATGGGAGAATCCATTTTTCCAATATTTACCTGTTCAAATTACAAAATAATTTCAGACATTAGAGTTTTAAATTCTATCACTTGCAAATGCATTAAGAAGGCAGAAATTCGCAAATAATTCAACTCATACAAATAAAGAGACATTTTGAAAGCAAGTTACAACCAAGCTATACTTTTTCCAAGTCAAGCATTGCTGTTGATCTTAAATTCTATTTGCAGGATCTATAAAAAAGTAGCTGAACTTGATGGAGCTTTGCACAGGAACTTGTTTAACATTAGCTTGCTGTACAAGACATTCTAGCCACCTTACATTCCAGGAATGTCCAAGCACCACCAGTGATTAGATCACTGGCTGGAAGGGAAACTTAGCTGTGTTCAATCCCTTTAGACTGAACTTGTTTCTATGGTCCTTAAGTTCCATGAGCCAGTAGAAAATGTGTAGATACACGTGTGTGTGTGGACACACACACTCTCACGCAAGTGTGTTAATTGACTGCAACAAAACCACCTGCATAGAGAAATTGCAAGTGCTTATGGAAGATCAGAAGGCAGATCTAATACTCTTTGGTATCCTAACTTCTCATTTATACAATACAGCTAAAGACTTATGATGCTGCAAATCCTGTATGTCCAGTCCCAAGGCACTATCTGAAAAGACAGCAAATAAATTATTCTAGGAAATTTAAAATTCCATACATACCCTTCTATAATGTATTTCCCAGGGGTTTTTTTTGAGTTAGAGGACAAGATCTGAAGAACAGTACATAGCGCTGCAGTATGACTATGTTTAAAATAAGTGCCTTTTTGAGATAATTGAACAATTTTTTACATGTTGAGCATAAATTTCAGTGCTTTTTCATAGAATACTAATTTATAAGATAACTTACAGAATGTCTTAATGCATATATTTTTCACCTTTTGATCATTTCTTTCCAGTTGGTTTTACTTCCATTTCTTTCCCATTTTGTTCCATTTTGTGATAGTAGTGACTTATGAGGAACAAAGTATTAAAAGACATGCTAACTTAAAAACTTAGGAATATAATAAGACACTTTATCTCAATCTACACTATAAATATTTACAGCGTCCAAAGTACAGTCAAAGCTCTGCAGATACATGCATTAAGTTTAAATATTACAGCAATATTTAAGGAAGTGCAGATAAGAATCTCCTTTGCATCCTTCTTAAATATATACGCTAAATGAATGAAATGGCAGTATATGAAGAGCCTCACTCTTTTTCTCCTTCTAAGAGGTTTTGAAAAAGTATGCAAAAAATCCCTGTTAAAACAGTAGTCTTGTAAAATGCTTAATCTAGCCTAAAAGTCGGCTGCTGCCAAACAGCATTGCGCTTCTCTCCCCTATATCATCTACACATTCACGTTTTTTCTCTTGAACCAGATCTACCAGTTCCATGAATGAGTTCAGGCTAACATAAATTTAACTGCTGGTTTGATGGAAAATGCTTTTTTTCCCAGGAGCGGAAAGGGATTTATTTTCTACAAAACAATCTGATCCATCACGTGCAACCACGTAACTATGCACAAATGCTTTTAGGGTTTGGAAGGGAGAAAAAAAGCAGGATCCCTCCTTTCAGCTGCAGATTTCCACAAAGATCTAGAGCTAGCTCGTGTAGGTCAGAGAAAGGAAGATTAATCATACCGCTGCCTCCAAATAACTGTTTAGCTATGTTCTGAATTAATATACTACTCCTGTTTTCACCTAGGATGAGAATGACAGGACCAAAGATTGGATGGCTATGGAATAAGGGTCAATGAAATCAATGTGAAGAATGCAAAGGTCAAAATAACCTCTTTTATAGAGGTCTGAGAGAACTGGCAGGTAAATTGCAGGTCTAATAGTAAGCTTTTTATTTAAACTCTCCAGTAAGCAATGATACAATATGAAACAGCACTTATTTTTAAAACCTGGGGGAAGCAGAGCAATCAAGGCAACTGTCCTGGGCTTCAAATCTGTATCTGGCAAGTAAGCCCAAGCTGTCACCTGCAAGAAGTTACATGTAACATGTGCCAGGTTTCCACAATTTTTTGTTTTGTTTTGTTCTTTTATATTTGTTTGCTTTTGCAGTAGCACTAGGGAGGATGTGCCTGGCTGCCCACCAGCTCACAGAGCTGTACACGTTGCAACTGGTGCAGAGCGTGAAAAATGGCACATAAGAGAAAGCTGGAAGGTTCTTTGCATGACAAAAACCTTTCCCTTCCCCCCTGTTTTTTGACACATAAAAACTAAGTATAATCTTGTTAGCATTATCCTGATAATGAACCATCTATACTGTTCTTATTTGTTAATTAACCTTCATGGTAGAAGGACATTAACACAGCTGGCTAACTTGATTTGGCCAAGACAGACATACAAGAATTTCTGGTACTGGGGGGAGAGGAAATTTTCATGGCATGCTTGGGTAAAATCCTCTGAAGCAGCAGCTGATTTATGTCTCAGTGAGACTTAATGACAGTGGTAAATGGCACTGGTAACACTCCTCAAACCAAGCCATCTCAGAATGGACTGTTTGAGTCTTGGTAGGAGTTTGGGCTTCAAATGGCCAAATTGGCTCTGAAAAATCCCCTTCAAGGCATCTACAGGTCCTGTTAGCACACGGTTACTGGGATACCCTCAAGAATATTGCGACTGAGGGAAGCGGCCTGAACATCATGATACCAACTTTAGTTAACCATTGAACATGCAGCCAGTGTTGCAGAAACTCCACTATCCTTTACCTTCACGTGTGGGTGTGGGGTTGTGTGTGTGTGAAAGGGGGATCAGCTCCTTGACTTTTGGTAACAGTTTATGGATAATAAGAACCAAGGTTAGGATTCCCAGTGCAGAAAATGGGTCTGCATGACCCTTTTTCAAATGTCCCCTGAGAGTTGCAAGGTTCATGAATGAGATGGCATTAGGTAAGGTGGGGAAATCAGCCACTGACTGGCCCAAAAAAGAAGTTCTGGAGTTGTGATCTGGCAAAGGTCATAAGCTCAACTGAGATTAAGAATTAAAGATCCCATTAACTGAAGCAGAAGTGGCAAAGCTGATTCTGACCCTCTTTTTTTAAGTCTTCAGTAAGTCATGGTAGATCTTGGACTTGGTGTATTTTTCACTATGCTATACAAGCACTCAGGCCACAAACTGTAGCAGTCAGGAACAAATTAAGCAACAGGTCAACACACACACAAAAGTAAGGTAAAAGACAAAAGTATTCAAGCCTGATGGTAAAGGCAGTAAGGTTTAAACACTAAACATTACTAAGAAACAGTAAGAATACTCAGAAAAGAGTATTAAAATAAAACAGAAAACAAGACTGAATAGCTAGGACTGCCATTGATCAAGATACAACAGAACATGTCAATTCTTAGGTATGAAAGAATGGATACGGGGCAAAAGTAATCAGTTTCTATAAAGGCCATGACACAAGAAAACCTTCATAGGACTGCTAAGGCTATGTCTATCACAGTGTGTATTTGGGCAATAATTCAATATTATTGACAGAAAACTGAGATACCTTGTCAACACAAAGCATTGTAATATCATACAAAAACGGAATGACCTTGAGGATCATGGCAATGAAATAGGATGAAATTCAACAGTAGAAATGCAAGGTCATGCACTTATGGGCTAATAATATTTCCGCCAGATTATGGAAGTGACAACTGTAAATAACACAAAAGGAGAAATACTAAGACATAGTCATTGAGACTGTGAGGTCTCAATCTGACACTGCTAGGCAAAAAAGTACATCTAAACCTAGAAAGTTTCAAGCACAATTCTCAAGAGAAATAGGGAAGTGATATTCTATAAAGCCATAGTAAGGTCTCATCTGGAGTTATATATGCCTTTCACCAAACATTTTCTAGATTCTTTCAAGCAGGATCAGGCAAAGAGTGAGCTCCTTGCTGGAGGACAGAAAAATTATCTTACAAACAAGAACACTGTGTTAGGCGGTGTTTTACAGAAATACCCTGTTCAGGTACCAGAAATAGTTTAGTCACTTTAGTAGAGCATTCTGTTCATGGGTAGTTATTCACACACACACAAAAGATATATGGTAAGGTAACCCAGCTTGCTTAGGCTAGAAAAATTAATGGATGGAACATTCCTTGAGATCTGGAAAAGAACTATTACAAATGTGTAAAAAAGAAAACACAGAAAAACTCTACTTAGACTATGTTACAGTGTTGACACACACAAAAAAATAAGGAGAATTCCCCCAAAAAAAAACACCAAAAAAAGGAATAAAATTATTCAGCCAGAAAGCTATAAAAGAGTTTCTTACAGTTTGATCAAGAAAGGTCTGGAATAGCAAAGTCAGCAATACTTTATTTTGGTGCCACACAAGTAGTCTTTGGAAAAATGTGTTCAAAAGGTACATATTTTGTTAGCCTGTTCAGATACTCTCAAGGCCAGAGACATCTGTCAACCTTACAGAAAACACATGTAAATCTCAAAAATCTACTTTATCTCTTCTGTATGATGACTCAGAAAAGACCAAAGAAGTAAAATTTTGATGTTTTGAGATTAGAAAAGGGTCACCTTTTTAACATTGCCAATTTAATAACAGATTTAAACAGCCCCTGTAACAGCCTGATTAAGCCATAAACATAAAACATTTGTGTTCCAAAGATATGTTTTCCTTTTGAAATATATACAACTTCTGAAGAGCAAAGGGGAAGAGAAAGTTACTTACAGCAGTTGACAGCCGGGATGCCAAGGTCATTTCCAAATTTCCTTTGAGACCAAGAAGTGCAGGAACCAAGATAAAAACTTCAGTGACATTTTTGAACACATCCCAGTGCTATATAAAGGATACAGTGGGAAACATTCAATTGAAAGATTCTCTTTAGACCATCTGCAAAGTATTAAAAAAATTCTGTAACTCTTAACTTAAATCCTCTAAACCCCAAAATCAATCTTTTTGTATTAGACCCAGAAGTTTAGAGCCAAAACTGTTATCTATCTAGATAAGATAGATTTATGACTGCATATTAGTGCTTCAAAGATTAGAATATAAAAAGAAAGAGACTCAAAATTTGCCATAAAAGAAACGTTGTTAAAAAAATATGTCATTAATTTGAAGTTTGTTTTTTTTTTTCCACAACTTTAAAGTAGTACCAGGATTATGACTGCTCTTGAATTCTGCTCTTAATTTACAATATTTTCATCTTTTCCCTTTCAGCTGTGTAGAAACCTCATGTTAAAAAAGCAAGGAATCTGTTATAAAAGTAACAGAGCCTGTAAGTGAAAACAGCTAATCTTTATTCTTTTACTTGTGAGTGTAAAATTTAGAAGAGCTGTTTTCCAAAATTCAGATTTTATAAAGCAAACTCTCCTGTAACTTTTTGTGCGCTGACTTCTCAGCACTGAAATACTGTGCTACTTTGTATATCTATCAATGCTTGTTTTTAGTTTGTAATCATTTACTAACTTTAACAGAACTAACCAAACTGTACATTGTCTTTGTATTCAGGGATTTACAATCACTTAAATTATTATTTTAATTAAAATTAAGAGATTCAGTTCTCAAATGTAAACAAGATCTGAGAATTACCTATATGTGAAGTTACATATATATTTACTACTGGGAAAGAACAGCCATGAAATTATTTGTAAAAAACAAGCTTAGAATGCTTTGTTGTCTTCAAATTTTCATTTTAAAAATATATTCTGTCACATTTCAAAAACCTGCTTTACTGCCGTCACAGTTTAATGTCTAGTTTAAGGTGAATAAAAGCTAGTACTGATACTAGCAATTTATTTTTCCCTTTGTGTCACAGCTTTCTCATTCATGCTGAGCTGGACTGGGAAACCTATACAGATTAAAAGCAGTATAAAAGGAAAAATAACCAAGATATATCTCAGTCCAGCCCAAAACCCAGCTATACAAACACATTGCCTTAAGGGAAGGAAGACAAGGTGAAACATTTGGTTGGCAGGCAGTAGTGGCAGTAGGCACAAGGGCCTCTTTTGGCTGATCATTGCACTGTATCATGCAGCAAATCGCATATTAACAGTGTACAAACAAAGCATCTGTGCAAAGAATAAATTGGTAAGATGTAAGTGAACAAAGCACAAGATTGGTGCAAAACAGTGCAAGGAAGCAGTAAATCTGCATGTCCATTTTTATTTTCCTTCTTCTTGATGTATAGAAGTGTCTTTTCATTGCAATTGATTGAAGTCCAAACTTCCTTTACGCTCTCAAGACTCTGACAAAGACAGTTGCCTCTTGCCCCTCCTTAAATTAAATTTGTAAATTCAAGTGTAGCTAAAGAAAACCCTAAAGCTGAATGCAACTACAGTAAACAAAATTTTAAAAACCCTAAGCAGATTAATTTCTCTACTGTTTTTCAGTTTTAATACTGTGCTTATTTCATATTTTGTAGCATTATTTTATCAATCTACTGAAAACAGAAAGAGAGAATCCATGAGGTTTGTATTTATAAGAAATTTCTGGTTTTTAAAAAACAAATCAGGTACAAAATAAAAGTAAATATAGCCAGGAAATAAAAGTAATAGCCTTCAAAATGCAAAGAGTAGGCCAGAAAATAAGATCGTCCAATAAACCTTTCTTAACTGTTACTGTCTCCAGAATTTTCTTCAAATACCACTGCACAAATAATTATTTCATAGGTAACTGTTATTTTTAACTCCACTGAAATGCTGCTGACAACTACAACTGTGTTAAACTAGAAACCAGTTCTAAAAATGCTCTGTATCAGTACGGTCTCAGTAATATAATACTCAAAAACAGGTTTTAAAAATATTATTAAACTTCAGTCTTAAAATGCAGAGAAAGTTCTATTTTATCTCAGCCCTGAATACTATCATCTGTTAAATCACAAACCAAGATAATCTGGCTTCTCTGGACCTACTACAATTGTGTTTCAAAGTGGATGTGACTTTGCAGTCCAGTTCACACCACTGATGTTTGCAGTTCCAAGTGTTCTGTACACATATAGAAAAGTTACTTACATACACCTGAATATTAAAAAAACCTCTTAATCACTTCAAATGAATTTTATATGACATATGAATGTAATGCACATTCTCATATATCATATGCATTATCATGGACCAAATCTACACAGTATTTCAGAATTTGCATAGACTTGAAGTACACAAGGAGATGAGATAAGGCAATACATGCAAAATACAGTGCAAAACTCCTATGTATTGTGGCATCATGGTTAATAACAATCCCCACTTGACTATGTACATATACATTTAGTAATGTCAACGTCATTTTGAACTTTTACTACATTTGCATCCTTAGTTAAAGCAGAAGATAACAGTTTATTCAGCAGCTTACTGTGGGTAAGTGACAACACTTACCACGGCTTGAATGACCCCAAATTAAACATTGGGATTGTTTAAGATGGGTTTGGGGAACAGGAGTTCATAGTATCAGAACCATGGATGGACCTAATTACTGCTCAGTACTGTAAACATCTACAATATCACGCATTACAATTATAAACCTGACAGTCTACCTGTTAAAAAAAAAAACATCTGCCAAAACAAATACCAACCTGTACAATATCCAAAACCATCCCAGCAGAAACAGTTCCAAATCCTGCTAGCAGAAAAGGTACGAGTATCTGCAATGCCATAATACTACTAGATTCTTTGGGCTGTTTTCTACTTCCTTCCACGATGATATCTTCATTACTGTCACTAGATAGGTTGTCTCCTTGCAACATAGCATCTGTTTCTGAAGTGTCCATTCCATCACAGTAATTATAACTGGTAAAATCATCATATTTAGGGCTACAGCTAGATGGGCTGTGTCCATTACTACCATGAAAACTTGGTTCTGAGAAGTGATGGTATTCTGTGTGTTGTTCAGACCTAACATTAAAATTGTGTCCTGCTGGTTGTAATCCATCTTGCCAGACACCATTCACTTTTTTATGTCTTTCATCCTGGTTTATTTGGTAAACAACAGGAACCATACTCAAAAGCAGTCTCAAAAATCTATCAGACTGAATTGTATTAAGATTTACGGTCCAGTTTACAAAACCTTCTCTGTCATGAACTTTGCTATTCGTCTTGGAGATGGTAGATCTACCTTTACAGTTAGTCATAGTGCTACAGAAGTACAGGTTGAAAAGCACTTTGTTCTTCAGATGTCAGTGAAGAAATCTTGTAAATGAGTCATTGAGCGCTACACTTGATTTTAAAACAGATAAACCAAAATGATCCTTTTTTGGATGCAAGACTGTTTTTTCATTGATCTCAGATCTTCCACAATTCCATAAGCAAGACCGGATCTGTGAAAAGTAAAAATTACATATTCAAGCTTTAAAATACTTTAACTCTACGGAAGACACAAGATACAGGTTTAATTTTTCTAATCACCCAGTATCTTTCTAAAGCAAGTATTTGTAGAAATGCTAATCTCCTCTAACATTTAACTGCTTCAGTTGAAAGAAATTAGAAGGTAAAAAGGGAAAGTTGGTGAGTGAGGAAGTTTCACAAGTCAGTGTACTTTCCAGGGAAAGAAAGAGACAGCAATATGGACTGGAAGTGAATTGGTGAGGGCCTAGCTTTTTGCCTTCAGGCAGGTACTGTGTGGAGCCCCAGATTTCCAGTGACCTT
>JAVSBS010011820.1:0-11416 GCA_033124195.1 Coracias cyanogaster | reverse complement strand
TGTGGGAGCCTGGCCCAGGCTGCCCAGAGAGGTTGTGGAGTCTCCTTCTCTGGAGAGATTCCAAAGGTGCCTGGATGTGACCCTGGGCACCCTGCTCTGGGTGACCCTCCTTTACCAGGAGGGCTGGACGAGGTGATCTCCAGAGGTCCCTTCCAACCCCTGCTACTCTGGGATTCTATGACTGACCCTCAATTCTTCCTGGTGGTCTCAAGGCAGCCTGGATGGGGACACTGCTCCATCATGCTCATCATCCCATGCTCATTCGTATGGGCAAGTGGTGTTGCACTGGCGGCAGTTTCAAGGCATTACGAATCTCATTGTTAACAACCAACTGGTGAGTGGGTTCTATGAAGCTGGCTGACCTTGTTTTCAAACACTGCCAGGCCATGGCAGAAGATAACTCGGAGGTGATCACTCAGTGTTAAGGGTTGTGTTTCTGAGGCTTTGAAGATCCCTGGCCAGGGAAATTCCTCCTCTCTTCTGTCCGATCTTCTGATGCGCCTCCCTGTATCCTGCCCTGATGCTGGCTTTTGCCTCTCTGATACTGCTGTTGGATAATGGTGGTGCCGGTGAAGCGTGCTGGGGAGCACTGGGGCCTGTGGAAAGGAACATGGTCCTGCTTGGAGAAAGGCTCAAAAGGCAGCAGGGTCAAATGTGCGCTGCCAAGTGTATCCCCCAAACATGAGGAGCATCCCAATGCTTGGTCCTCATGCAGAGCTGCTGCAGCCCATGGAGTGCTCTGACCTAATCCTGTGTTTGACCAGTGTCCTGGGCTGTGCTGGTGAAAGATCAATGCAGCACACTGATCCTTGCCCTCCTCCCGTCTCCCTCCTTGCCACCCACCAGTGCTGCAGCGAGGTGCTGCAGGAGGTCACGAATACAGCACACTGCATGGCAGTTTGCTTCAGTGTCACCGTCTGGCAGTGACCACCGCATCATGTGCATCCCCCAGAAACACCGCGGCTGTGATGGGGAAGGGAGCAAATATCTTCTGTTAGAGAGAAGTCATTAACCACCGCGCTAAATGGATGTCTAAGAAGCCATCAAGAAACTCGTCCTCCCCTACCAAATCAGGGGTGAGAAATCAGTGCTGCGACCAGTTTCCCCAGAAGTGTTTTTCTTCAGCTCATTCTTCTTTTACGATTTAAAATAGGAGATAAAAGCCCTCTGGGTTCTTTTGGGGCCGCTCTAGTTGCCATGGAAATAACCCTTGTTAATCTTTTTGCCATAAAACAAGAATAATTTTCTTTGGGGTGCCTGAGGTATTCGTGTTGTGCCACTGCATGCTCAGCAAACTGTTGGTGCTGGGACCACTCTGCTCTCACCCCTGAGTTTGGTCATTGCTGGCAGCATGCGGGGAGATGGGACCGACTGTCTCCATCCCATGGCACCAAAAAATTGTGAGTCTCAGAGGAGTGCCATGCCAGGAGGTGCCAGCATGCAGGGACAGGCTGCCTGGCAGGGGTTGGCCTGGGCTGCATGCTGTCCCAGCGTTGGAAAGAGTCTGGGGGAAAAGTGCTGCTAGTGAGTTTGGGTTTAGAGGAGTCCTTTTAGTCACTGCAAGTTTTTTTAGCTCTGATGATGAGTGGTTAGGGCCAGCCAGACCTAGTGTGGCTGGTGGCCTGGCTGGGCTGGTCTTGGTCTGGTTGGGCTGGGGTCACACCAGTTGGGTTCGTGTTGGGCTGATATCGGGCTGATTGTGCCGGTGTTGGTCCAGTCATGCCAGTGTTGGTCCAGTTGTGCCAGCGTCCCACCTCTGCTGGTGGCTGGCAGGAGGTGGAGGAGCAGCACTGTGCCATGGGCAGGGTGTAGCAAGGCTGTGCTGGGGAAGGAGCCCTCTGTGCTTTAAGAAGATCTGTTGTGCTGTCACGACATTTTATTAAGTGTTTGCTGTCCTAGGAAGGTTTGGATTACCCTGGGAGCTTCTGTTGCTTGAAGAACTTGTCCTCCTCTACCAATGCTCCCTGGAAGCAGCCTGCCTCCTGCAGAAGGCATTCCTGCTCCACAGGCTGTCTCCATCCTGCCTCTGGCCCCAGATAACCAAAGCTTTCCCTTTCTCTCTTTGGAAAAAAAAAAAACCAATTCCGAAGTATGCTGAGGCTCCTGTCCTGCAGCGTAGGATGGGAGGGAGGCTGGGAGGGCACTGTCAGAGCTTTCTGCCGCTGGCTTGAAGGCATCTTCAGCTTGCGGCTCCCCAGTGAAAGCCATGTTAATTGTCCCAAACCCCTTTTACTTTAGCATTGGGTTGGCCGTCCTGTGGTGGATTAAGGCACTAAATAACATGCCTAAGGTCTCGGAGCAGGGATCTGCAAAACACAGGAGGGGCCACTTTTCAGACCTGCACCCGCTGGCTCTCACTTTGCAAGCAAAGCAAAATTTAAGATCCCGGTAAAAAGAGCAACTATGGGCTTTGGGTAAGCACCCCTTTATGTTGCTTTATTACACTCCCTCTGTCACAGCCTCTGTAAGTCTGTCCCAGGGCTGATGGATGCTGGAGAGCTGTATGCTGGGGTACCCACGGGTGCTGGATGCCTTCCATGGAGGGGGACAGCATGTGCTCATTCTTCCTGTGGCTCTTACAGCTGGGGATATGGAGAGGATCAGCTTGCACATGGGATGGTGGACAGATGCTGGGGTTCCTGCTGGCCCTGGGTAGCCAGTGCCAGGTCTCACCATGCTTGCTGTCTGCCGTGGCAGGTGTATGAGAGTGGCAGCAACGTGGACCAGTTTGTGACCCGCTTCCTGCTGAAGGAGACAGCAAACCAGACCCAGTCACTGCTGAGCTCTGTGGAGAGTGCCGTGGATGCCATCGACGAGCAAACCAACCCTTCCAGGTCTGTGGCAGCTCCTGCTCTTCTCTCTGCTTCCCGGTTGATTTTGGTGCAGGGGGTGGAGGGAGAGGTAGAGGATGCTTCTGTGGGGTGAGGGAAAATGCAGCAGACAGTGTGCAGGAACAAAGGGGACCCAGGAGAGCAGCTGCCTTTCTCCTTGCCTCCGTTCCCAGCTTTCTGAGAGATCTTGAGGCTTTCCTCTGCTGCTCTGTCCTGCTCTGTCCTTTACTCTCCCGCAGCCCTAAGAGTCCCTCTTGAGTCCTTTACCCACAAGCAATACAAACAAGGTGGCAGCACCCTGGGGCCAGGCTGGGCAGCGCTGGATGCATGGGGCTGCTTCTCCAAGCAAAGCCACCAGTCCCATCCAGGGCAAAACACGGGCAGGGGCAGCAGGGTGGCTGTGTCTGGGGTGTGCTGGGGACAGCCCATGGTGGGTGCCTTCCCATGCTGGGGATGCTTGTCCCTCCTGCCAGGGCACCCAGTGGGTGAGATCACCCACAGAGGTGAAAGGTGCTTGTACACTGGACACAGGCACCATCATCCTCAGGTCCCATGTGAGGGATCTGAGGTGTCCCCCTCGCAGCAGCCCAGTACATGCTACTGAGCTTGGAGAAGACAGAGAAGACAATTTCAAGATTTGTTGAGAGCTGCCAGGGCTAAAACAGCCCCCCTTGGTGTCACAGTGTCACTCGCCTCCCCAGAGTACCACCGTCACCAGCCGTAACCAGGACAGGTTGCCACGGAAACTGTTCATCAGATGCTCATGAAGCAAATCCCTCTCCCGCTGTCCCTGCAAACCGGGAGGCCATGGGATGCTGGGGGTGGGGGTTGCCTGGGATTTCCCAAGCCATGGGTGGGCAGAGGGGACCAAGGCACAGGGATCAAAGAGAGGGAAAATCCCAGCTCCCCACTGGGACATCTCAGGGACTGATGTGCCTCAGTGCTTCACTGCAGCCAGGTCTTGGGTTTGAACATCAGCAGCAGCTACATCCCAAACAGGTGGCAACGGGTTGGTCTCACAGAAGCTGTTGCTTCCTGGGACACAGGGAGACCTCAGGCAGCTCTGGTGATATCTGACCAGCTTTCCTAGGAGGAATGCTCTGGGTTTCATCACCCCACATTGCTTTCTTCTGTCCATGTTGGAAGGAAACTGCTGGCCTGTGGCAAACCTTGTGCAAAACACGTGGAAAAAGTAAGAGCTCCTGGGAAACAATGAGGAGGAAACAAGCCCAACAGCAGACAGAGCAATTAGAGCCCATGAAAGACTTGGCTGGCTTTTATTTGCAGACATGGGGGCCCAGTTCATAATGAGGAGTATTGCAGCTGTTTTCTCATGGTGATAATAACAAAAAAAGAAAACCCTCTCCCCAAAATTATTTCATGCATCCACACAAAGACAAAGAGGCAGCCTAAAAAGCACCAGAATAAAGGACTGTAAAATGAAGTGTGAGAGCAGAGTGTCCAAGCCTGAGACACTTCATTAAATTGTGATTAAAAAGAAATCTCTGTCTGTTCTCGCCTAATTTCCTGCCTATTGAGGGGGGATTATTTAGCACCAGCAGCAGTTCTGCAGCGACAGGGATTGTCCTGCCACCTTTATCACTGTTCTTGCTTCCTTTTCTTGGTGGTGTTCTTTGGGACCAGATCCACTCCTCACGTTCCCGTGTGCGTGGTCATGTCCACACTGGCTGGTTTTGGGGGACAACAGCAGCCCAGACATTGCCTCCTCTGCACCAAGGGAGCCAGCCGAATTGCCTGGGGTATCCAGGGAGGGTAGAGAGGGCACTGTTGAGAGCTGCCAGGGCTCTCCGGCTGCTGTGCTCCAGAGGGAGCCAAGTGCCTGGAGAGGGACAGGAGGGCAGGCACGATGCTGGCCACTGTTGTGCACATCAGCACCACAGTGCTCAGCTTGTTGTCTCCAGCCAGAAGATATATGGCTGGCAAGAGCTGCCAAGAGGAGCCAGGGCACCTCCACCAGCGTGGACCTAGCATGGAGCTGCTCTTGCTGGAAGGAAATCCTGGAAGCCCTTTGAGCAGCTCAGCCTTTCCCTCTGCAGCTCAGGCTTCCCATCAGTGGAGAAGGAAGGAAAGAGAGGGTCATCCTTCCCAAAACCATTCCCATCTTCCCACGCATGGATGGCAGCTGCAAATCCTTGTGGGGATGGCATCATGACATTCTCTCTGTCTTGGAAATGAACAAGGGGTGGTCCTCAGGGGCCACCAAGGAGCTGGAGGTGGTTGGTCATTGATGTCTCAGGGGTATGTGTATGCATGTACACACAGACCTCACTGTGCTCCTTTTCTCCAAAGGGTGTTGCAGGGTGAGCCAGGCCAAATGGGATTTGTAGCCCCAGAGGAGGAAGCAAGGTGGAGGAGATGCAACAGTGGCTGTGTCTCCGTTCTCCGGGAGAACCATGGCCTGTTAATGGGATGCACAGCCAGGCTTTCCCTGCTCATGGGTAGCACTTTGGGCTAGGTAGGCTGTGTGCTGCCCCATGTGACAGCAACTTCTTCTGTGTGTTGGTCACCAAAGCCATCTGACTGCAAGACCAGCCTTGCTATGGTGCAGCCAGTCTGCTGGGCCAGCTGCTGGTGCCCGAATGCTCAGTGTTGATGGTGTCTAAGGGAGAAAAGATGCCCAAGGGCTGCAGGGGATGCTGGCTGATCGAAGGGTGCTGTGTTGTTTTGTAAGCAGGAAATAAAAGTGACGGCTGCTGGGAGTAGCCCACTGGTGTTGCTCTGATTCTGACCCACTCCTCATGCTGAGTGATGGCCTCTCCAAGGGGTCTGGTGTTGGCAGCAGAGCTGCCAAAAAAGATGCTCTGCTGTCGGCTCCCCGGGGCTGGCTCTGCCCGTCCTGATGACCTGTGTGCTCTCTGGTTGCAGGCACTGCCCCAGCAAGGCTGGCCACGGTCCGGTGGACACCTGGTATGACAGCCCCATGCCCAGCTACTCTCCAACCAGCTGGATGGTCCCCAGGGAGCACGGGAAGAGCTTCCAGGCTGGTAAGGGATGGCCACTTCCCAGCCTCACTGGCAGCCTGGGGTAGCTCAGAGAAGGGAGCTGTGGTCCTGGTAGCAGCATGGAGGTGATGCTGCACTTCCCTGGAGAGCAGTGGGCCTCTTGGAGGTGCCCACAGGTGCCTCTTGCTCCATCACTGCCTCCGTGCAGGTTCCCCTGACACCAAGGCAGAGGGGCTGGAGGGACAGATCAACAGGCTGGCAGAGCTGATCGGCAGGCTGGAGGACAAGGTAAGGGCCAGCGTTTCCATGGGCAGGGCTGTCCCTTGGGCATTCCCAGAGCCCCACCACCCCCCTGCCCCGGTTGGAATGGAGGTGGCCATGCCTGCTCCTGTGCCATGGCGTGCATGGACCACGGGTGGGAGCTGGGTTGCTGGTGGTGGTGGAGTTGGAGGGTGTTATGTGTGATGAGCTGATGGCAGCTATTGAATGTGGAACTGTGAGTTTGTTTAAGCAAGAGGAAGAAGACAACAGTCTCTTGCAGAGCCAGTCTAACTCCATCTAGGGACTGAAGGAAAAAATGTTGCAAGGCAGGAGATGGTTCTGAAACCCTCCTGGTTTGCTCTTTCAGAGCAGAAGGGGCCTGGGGAAAGGTGGTGCCGTAGGTGAGGGCAGAGAGATGCTGGGAAGGTTGAGGGCAGCAAAACAGTGCTCATGGTGGCCAGAGGAGATAAGAGTGTGCCAGAGGAGATAAGAGGGCTGGGAAGGTGCAAGTGGGCACTGAGGAGGGTTGGGTTCCCCTGCTCCTGCTGCCCCAGGGACAACTCAGGGACCATGCAAAGGTGACAGCTGTTTTGGGGCTGATGCAAGGTTGTGGTGTCAGGGATGCCACCTGTGGTGGGAAGATGGGGAGCTTTTGCAGAAGGTCCTGATGGGAGGAGGAAAAGGTTCAAACATCTCTTGGAGCCATCCCCAGCAGAGAAGGGAGCACAGCCCATCATAGCAAGCACTGGGGACAGAAACCCACAGGCCTGGGAGGGACACGCAGCCTCAGCCCACCCCCTCCCCCCCCCATCCCACTGCTTTGCCCCCTTTTCCCAGACTCTCTGGTTTGACCTGCACCAGCGGCTGTCGGACAGCGAAAGCACGGCTTGCACGGTGAGTGTGCCAGACCACCACCCATGGGGTGCTGGGGTGTCCCTGCAGCACAGCATCGCACTCGGGGGGGTGGTCACTGTGTTTTTTGGGTCTCATGTGCTGCTGTGTTTGGGGTCCCTGGCAGTACCTCCTCCTGGTGCGGGATGAGATGACGGTGTCACACAAGCACCTGGGCGAGTTTTGCAGCTCCCTGAAGCAGTACCTGAAGAGTGTGGCTGGGGAACGGGATTGCTTCCAGTGGGTACCATCGGCAGCCGCGTACTGGGAGGACGGGGGCTTGGTGGGGGGCAGAGGGTGTCCAGCTGTCCTCACAGCAAAGAGCACCCCACCAAGTGAAGGGCTGAGGAAAACCAGATAGGATGTTTGATGTAGTGGTGTTTGGCCACCAAAACCATTTTGCACGGGCTGGGGAGTTCTGGGGGAAGTCCCCCCCAAACCTGGGCTGCTGGGGCAGGGGCCACCCCTCGGTGGCCCACCCTACAGCATGCCTGTGGCCACAGAGGCCAAAGGGGGAGGGATGACCTATGGTTCAAGGCTCACCCCCGTCCCTGCTCCCACCAGCGTCACCGCAGTGAAGCTGCCTGATGGAGTCACCTTCATTATCTACGAGTTCTGGGAGACTGAGGAGGATTGGAAGAGGTAGGGGGTGCAAAAAGCTCATTTTTGGGTGGGGTGCTTGGGCATGGAGGGGTGTTGGAGCTGCTGAGCCCCGCAGCTCTGTCCCCTGTCTGATGGCAGGTCTGTCTGTCCAGGGGCTGTCACTGTAAAGGGGACAGAGGGCTTGAGAGGCCTTTGGCCACGAGGAGTGGAAGATCTCTCTGCCCTGAACCATGTGCTTTGCCCAAGGGGAGGGGGCTCATTGGCACCCAGCTGCTGACAGAGCCGACAGGGTTGGAGGGGGCTGGGATGGTGATTTAGGGGGAGGCTGTCACCCAGTCTCTCCCGGGCACAGGCACCTGCAGAGTGCCACCTGCAAGGGCTTCCAGCACGTCAAGGTGGACACACTGAGCCAGCCTGAGGCCATCTCCAGTGTGGCCGTGCCAGGTAGGAGGGTGGCAGCTCCATGGGGTGGGGGAGGAGGACCCCTGGGTGGCCAGCACTGCTCCCACTGGTGGGGAGCAGGGGTGGGCAGGGGGCACAGGGTGGGCTGGGTGGGTCAGCGTGACTAACCAGTGCCATTCCCCTGCAGCTGCCTGGTGCACCCTGAGCCGAGAGTGACCGCTGGTGCTGGGGGGCCCACCAGCATCCATCCCTGCTGCGGGGTGGCAGTGGACCCCCTGTGTGGCTGGGGAGGGTGGGAGGTGTCAGTATGACCTGTCTGCAGTGAGGGAAACCCCCGTATGTGTCCCCAGCACCCCATCGGGTCCTTATGTGTGTGTGTCCCCCCCAGCTACCCCATCACCTCTCCCTGGAGTGGGGTGGTCTCTGGGTGGGAGGGTTAGGGTTTGGGGTCTGCTAGGGAGGGGCTGGCAGGGTTTGGGGGGTGGGGGAGGACTGGGCATCCCCCAGGCACGGGCAGGCCGGGCTGGGGGGAGCGGGTTGCAGGCAGCCAGGAGATGGGGAAGGGGCAAGGCAGGGGGAGGAAGCCAGTGCTGAGGAGCAGGGGTGGGAGCGGGAGGCTGGAGCCCCCTTGGGGTGGGGGGTTAAGCTGGGGGTCCCTGCTAGTCCCAGCGCCGCCAGGGGAGGGGGCCTGGGGGCGGGGGGCGTGAGGCTCTTCCTGGCACCGTGTGTGTGGCTGCAGGGACGGGGCCCTGTGCCACGGAGGGGGGGTAGGAGAGGCGATGGCAAAGGGGGGGTGTCCCTGCCCCCGGGGTGGGGGTGGTCCCGGGGGGTTTCCTTGGCGTGTGTGCGGGGCAGCGGGTGCCTGCAGGCGTGGGGGTGGCGGCTGCCCGCCTCCCTGGGGTCTGTCTGTGTGTCTGTCTGTCCCTCCGTGCGTCTGCAGCGCTGGCTGCCCGTCCTGCCCCCCCCCTCCCCTCCATCCCCCCCCCCTCCCCACGCCCGGGGGTCCCGCAGGCTGCGAGGCCGGTACCCTGTCCCGTCTTTATTCGCCGCCGTACCACGGCGACGTCCAATAAAACCGCGATGGGCTCCAGCGGCGCAGCCGTGTCCGCGGTGATGGGGCTGGGGGGGGGGCACGGTGCCGGGGGGGCCCCTCACCGCAGCAGCCCCAGCACGGCCAGGGCAGCGCTCTGCCCGCAGACGAAGGCACCGCCGAGCACCGAGAGGACGCCCCAGGCGATGAGCGCAGCCCTGCGGGGACAGGCCGGGATGGGGGGCGGTGGGGCAAGGCCGGTCCCCGCTAACATGCCCCCCCCAGGCCGGTGCGGGGCTCTCTGCGGGGTCTCAGCCTCCCCTGCCACGGTCCGCTGCAACGACACGCAAAAAAAACAAGCCCTGGTCAAAAGCCTGGCAGCTGCCGCCGGGCCGGGCCCGGCCCCGGTCCTGCCTGCTCCCGGTGGCCCCGCCGAGGGGGCACGGACCCCCAGCACGGACCCCCACGCTCGGCCCCGGCTGCCCCCACCCCTCTGCCCTCCCGGCTCCCGGTGGGCCCGCACCTCCCTGCGCCCCTCGCCCCGGGCACACAGCCCCCCCATCCACCTCCTCGGCCGGTCCCCGAGCCCCGGACGTGGCACTCACCCCGAGCCCTGCTGCTGCTCCGCCGCAGGCTGGTCGGCACCGTCTGGAGCTGCCGCAGGCTGGGACTGTCCCCTCGCTCGCTGTCCCCTTCGCCCCGGCCCCTGCGGGCCCCTCTCCTCCCCACGGCACTGCCAGGGCTCCCACGGGGACCTCGCCTTGTCCTCACCCACCTAGGTGTCCCCCCTCGCCTCCTGCCCCATCATTTCGGCACCTCCAGGGGCACCCTCCCCCCTGCCCAGGGTGCCATGGACACACGCCCCCCCCACCCAGGGCACCCGCTTGGCCGAGACCCCAAGGTCCTGGGGTCCTGCCTCCAGCTGCCATGGAGGACAGGATGCCCCCCACCCTCACTCAGACTCTGCTGTCCCCGCCATGGGCACCACAGACACGTTTTGGCACACACTTAACCCCAAATTTGGCAGCACCATGCCAGTTCCCCCAGACGCAGGCTGCTGCTGCGCCCCAGCTTCTCCAGCCAGGAGCAGTGAGAGGCCCACACTGCCTGGCATAACTGACGCTAAACGATGGATGGCTGCCCACCTGGGGCACCGTGCCCCCCGCCTTGACCCCCACCGGCTACCTGTGGGTCTCCTTCCCCTACAGCCACGCTGCCTTGCAAGGGCTCTGGTACACGGGCACCTCCCTGACGCCCGGGCACATCCCTGGTGTCTGGGAACAAGCCCCAATACCTGGGCACAACCCCGTTGCCTGGCCACACCCTGGTACCCGGGCACATCCCCAACCTCAGAGCACATCCCTCCATACCCACCCTTCAGCCCCGTGTCCCGCAGCGAGGGCTGTTGCTTTCAGTTTCCTAAATCCCCTTCCTCATGGGGTTCCTACTTCAGCCAGGGTGACCCTCCCTCCCCCTGCCCCACCCAGGGACCTTGCCCAGGCCACAGGTCATGGGGTGCCACACCTTGTCCCTGTCCTTGCCCTGGCCTGCTACAGATACTCACTTTTTGCATGGCCGAAGGGAGCGGGTCCCAGTCATGCACACCAGGCACAGCCCTGCCGCCAATAACAGAGGCTCAGCCCCACCACCACAACACCCTTCACCCAGGTCCCACCACAGCATCCCCCACAAGCACGCCCCTGTGGCCCAAAACAGGCCAGGACAGGCCACCTGCCACTACAGCGGCCACCTCCTGCCACAGTGATGCTCTTGGCACCAGCAACCCCCTCCCCTTCCTCCCACTGCTCCTTCTTGCCTGGGAAGATGAAGATGAAGAAGGCGCTGATGCCCCCGATGAGCTCAATGACCTTGCCAATGTCTGGGACAAACAGGGCGATGGCGAGCGTGGCAGCCATCCAGGTGACCGTCAGTGCCACTCGGCTCCGCCACTCGTGTGCCTCGGGCACTGCCACGGCACCGCGCTTCGGGGTTGCCCACACGTCCTGCACCACCGACCTGGGGGGGGGCGTGGGAGCTGATGGCACCCAGCAGAGCTGCACTCCAGGTCCTGCCTCCAGCTGCCGCGGAGGACAGGATGCCCCCCACCCTCACTCAGACTCTGCTGATCCCCCCATGGGCACCACCAGGTGGGGCACAGCTGGCTTGCCACTGCCCCCTCACCTGCCCAGCAGCACCACAATGGGGTAGATGGTGACGATAGAGACGCCAAAGAGCAGGCGGGCAACGATGACAACTGGGTCATTCCCTGGGTAGGACATCAGGACATCGGACGCCACGGCCTCGCCAAAGGTCAGGTAGCCGTAGAGCCCTGCCAATGGTGACACAGAGGTGGGTGGCTGTGCCGGTAACACAACAGAACCCTGCTCGGAGATTCCCCATGCTTCACGGGATCATCTGGTCTACTCCCGCTACGC
>JAVSBS010011818.1:0-25251 GCA_033124195.1 Coracias cyanogaster | reverse complement strand
TGATCATCTTTGTGGCCCTAAGCCCCTGAGCCCCAGGCCTGCTCCTCTTCCCAGCATCCAAGCAAGGAGCTTGGCAGGGCGGCTGCTCTCTTAGTGCTCAGCCCCAGCTGCCCAGAGCCTGCACAGCGTCCCCGTGGTGTCCCTGGGGATGGGACAAAGCTCTGGAGTACCCATCACACTTGCAATCACCTGGCATCCCCGAGACCGGCACACACGCACCCTCTGGGGAGGCACTGGGAGAAGGGTGCCCAGTGCCACCAGCTCCTCAGGGAGGGATGGGCATCTGGGGTGGCACAGGGGTCTGCAGGTGCAGGGCACCCACTGCCCATGCCTCTGGGAAGGGCCTAGCTCTGGCAAGCCCAGAGTGGAACTTGGGAGTCACTGCTCTTTGCAGCGGCTTGAGCCCGTGGGCTCAGAGCCATTGTGCCACCAGAGCTGGCCCTGGATGGGATGGGGTGGGATGGGATGGGATGGGGTGGGAGGGGAGGGCTGTGCTTCACAGCCCCAGCGGGAAATGGGTTTTAGAACCAGAGCTGGGAGGGTTTCCCTGCAGAGCCCTGAGTCAGCAGGAAGCGGAGCGTGCTGTGCCAGCCACCGGCCACCTGATGGCCCCGGAGGCTGAGAGGGACAAGGAGGTGTCCCCAGAAAGGCCTGGGTACCCCCTGGGTGCTGATGACTTTCCCTTTCCTCCTTGCCCCACTGCCCCAGCACATCCGCGAGCTGAACCCCACTGCAGCCAACTTGTGGTCCCCACTGCAACGTCAGCCCTGGCCTCCGGTGACTTGTTTTGCTCCGATTACCCAGTTCCAGGACAAACAGGACGCCCGAGGTCCGGAGAGCGGCACGAGCTGGCGTGGGGGGAGTGCCAGCCCGGTGCCCCACGCAGCTGGCCGGACACCGAGGAGCTGGCACGGCTCGCCCTGCGTGTTATGACTACCTGGCCACAAGGCCAAGCGGGATGCCCCGCTATCGCCAGTGCCTTCAAGGCTGCAGCGGCGCGGGAGGCTCTGCAGCACACCCTGAACTTCGATCAGCCCAGCCTGGGGGGGCTGCCCGGTGACCTCACAGTGGAACCAAGCCGTGCTCAGCCCCGAAGAGCTGGGGGAAGCTCATGGGGACCCTCCTTGGGTGGCTCCCCCCCATCCTGAGGGCTCTGCTATGGGGCGGTGGAGGGGTGGCAGGGCCAGCGGTGGGTACAACATCCATCTCCCAGGCATCCTGCCTTCATCCAGCGCTGCTCAGACTCCCTTCTCAAGAGGCTGTAAGAGCTGGCGACTTGGATGTCCTCTTGAGAGCATGAGCAGGAGGGGCACGTCACCCGGCCCGGCACCATGCTACCAATGCAGAAGCATCACCTTCCCCTGGCCTGGGCGCTGGGGGGGGGTTGCAGGCAGGCTGGACTGTGCTGGGCCCCCGCGTTGGTGCCAAGCACCAGAGTCTAAATCGGTCGTGCTCAAAGCTGGGGACTGACCCTTTCATTATCACACCAGACGTTCGAAGCGGTTACCAACATTCTTCGCTACAAACCCCACATTCCTATTTTTTAATATATTTTTAACTGGAAAACAGAGCGAACGGGGCCCGTTTGGAAATTACAGCCTGGCTGCTGTGGCTTGTATGTCAGATCTGCCCACATTCCCGTGGCCAGCCTCAGCACATGCTCCACAGGGGCACACTTAATAATTCCTGCCGGGGCATGGAGCCAAGGGGTGTGGGCTGGGGGGGGGCATGGCTTCCCCGGGCTCCCCCCGCCAGCGGGCTCTGCGGAAGCGGTGTGGTGGAGCGGCAGCCCGGGAACGGCGCACCGGCTCTCCGGCGATGGGCACGGCCGCTGCCGCGCTGGCACAGGCGAAGCTGTGGCAGCTCGTGGTGGGCAGGGGAAAGGCTCCATGGCTGGGGCATTCCTGGGCTTCGTGGCCAGTCTGCCCTGGGCGCTCTCCCCTGCCAGAAGCTTTGTCCATGCTCCTGGGAACAGGGGCGGCATGGTCGCTGGATGAGTGCTGGGCATCTCTGCCCATGGTCATGCCAGTGTCGGTCAGGCTGGGGAGGGATCCACCCTGGGATCTGTGTAGATGAGCATTGATCCGTGCTAGCTGCTCACTCAGCCTCTGCCAGCAGCACCAGACCAAGGGATCCTGCCAGGATCTGCTGCGGGAGGACAGAGTTGGAGGGGGTTGAATACTCTCTTCCAGTTGGGATCAAGGGCTGGGAAAGAAGCAGCTCATCCCCTCAGGATGGAGCAGGACACATCAGCCTGGCCTCCTGCCACAGCTCCTTGGTGGGGAAGTGACCCTCTCCCTGGGGGCAGAGTGGCCCCAAAGCACCCTGAGCTGCCCCACACCACCCACCAATGCCTTTTCCAAGCTCCTCCAGCCCTTGGACCTGCTCACACATGCTCAGCCCAGCCTGGCAGCAGTCTCTGGGGCACCGAGTACCCCAGCGGTGGATGGCTAAGGGACCTCTCCGGAGCTCACACTGTCCCCATCACCCCCAAGCACGCACGGCCCTGGGGACGCTCCATCAGCAGCATCAGCAGGAAGAGCTGGCGGTGCTGCCAACCCGCCCGTGGAGCAGGCAGGGCAGGATGGCCAGGGATCCCCAGGCAGGGAGCCAGGCTGAGCACACCTGGCAGGAAGCTGCAAGGGAAGGCAGCCCGAGAGCTGCCGAGAGGTGACGGGGTCACCCCGGGGAAGAGCGGGCGGTGATGCCGGGGCGGCCGAGCATCCCTGCCCAGCCGGGCACAGCCCAGCACTCCTCCCAGCACCGCTCTGGCCCTGCTGCGGGCAATGTTTTCCTTTTCCTCTGACTTTCGGGGCCTTTCCAGCGAGCAAATGTCAGGCGCATAAAGAGCGGCACTGTGAGCGGAAGATGGAGCGAGAACGCCTGCCCGCGTCCCTCCGTAAGTGCTGTCTCACACTTCATCAAGGCAGCCTTTGCAAGCGAGGCACCCCTTTAACAACCATCAGTCTATGCTGGCCTGCGACCGCAGCAGCCCCTCCGCTCAATACCCTTTTCTTTTCTCGTCCTGCTGTTTTTGCAGCTTGGGTTACAGCTTTTCTCGAAGACACTGAGAGGAGGGTGCGGGGGCTCTGCATTGTGCCACCGCTGCACTGGGGTGGATGCGGGTCCCCCTCCATGTGGAGATGCTGGAAGGAGGGGGGGGGTCCTGCCCCTGCCCTGCCCACCCGCTGCTGCTTCCAGCTCGCAGGGATAAATTCCAGGGAGAGGAGGGTCAGCGCCAGTGCAGGGGTAGCGTACGAGGTTGCAGCATCTTCTCAGCCACACAAGGATGAGCCCACCAGGAGCAGCCTGCAGCTTGGCAGAAGGCTGGTGGGGGGGTGAGGGGCTCCAGCCCCTGGTGGGCACAGCCCCTACCCCATCACACTTGGAGAGAGGCCATCCCACCATGCTGCCCAGCAAACCCACGGGTATCCAAGCCCTCCTGCTGCCCAAGTGCCAATAAACTCCCTGAAAAAGAGTGGGGTTCAGCAGAGCAGCCTTTGCTATAGACACCAGCCTGGGCAACCCTGCAAGAAGCTGGTCATGGCTGCCCAGGGGCTGGGGACAGCTGCTGGTGGCACCTCCAGCCCCAGTGTGATCATGGGCACTTGTCCTCTTATCCAGCAGCCCATGGGGCAACAGTGGGAAAGCCTCTGGGGCAGCTGGTATTGGGTGCCAGTTTGGCAAGGGAGCTGGGTAAGGAGGATGCTCTGAAGAGCAGCAGGTCCCAGCACGCCAGGACTTGTGAGGACCTGCTGCTGTCTTCCAGAAAGGCAGAGCCACAAGCTGATAGCACCCATGGGCATGACCTTTGCCAGCCTGGCCCACCACTGATGCAGGGTTTTAGTACAGGCAGGGGAGAGCCTAGACAAGACCAGGAGCAGAAGATATGGAGATCTGGGTGGCCAAGGTCCTTCCTGTCCCAGGGGCACAGCTCAGGAACCCCTCTTCTCTATGAGAAAGCTGGGTGGTTGACAGTGCCTTGTTACTTGTAGGGTGGCTTGATGAATGTGGACACATCACCCAGGCTTATTATTGTAGGGTTCCTCCACAAAACGTGCCAGCTCATGCAGGTTTATTATTGTGTGTCCAGGAAAGCTGGACACATCTCACTGGTTTGTTATTGTAGGGTTGCTCAGGAAGGCTGGCCAGCTCATCTTGCCTTGTTATTATTGCACAGGGCTCGCAGGGGGCTGGCCAGGAAACTTCCTGCAAAGTGGGGTGACGGAAAGAGAGCCACACCTGGTGAATCACAAGGATGCTCTGTGGCGATAAGGAACAGTGAGGGGTGGGATCCCGCACCCTGGCTCCACCCGGCGAGGACAGGCCACTCATTCATGGGCACAAACGCTGGTGGCTCCCCTGGGACCTGGGGGGGGCAGCGGGGCTGGTGAGGGCAGCAGGAGGGCTGGGGACCGGCAGAGCCACACGCAGCCCCCTTGAGAAGTGACATGTGGGGGGGGTGACGGGGGGAAGACCCATGGGGATGCTGCACTCTTGGTGTCCCTAGACCTGGCACACAAGGGATTAACTGAGCTCATAGGGCCCGGAGCGGAAGCTGGGGTTGAGCCAGGTGGGATTAGGGGCTTTGGGGGGAATCTGGGTGCGTTCAGGACTGGGCTGAGTGGGAGGCAGTGGCCGCTCCACCCCGGGAAGCTTTGCGGTTCCTCCCAAGCATGGGTGCAGCCAGAGGGGCAGCCCCTGGGGACGCTGCCCCATCCTCACCCGAAACTGCAGCAGGAAGCATTGCTGCATGGGGCAAGGGGGCAGCGGGGCTCGCCCCCGGGCTGGCTCAGGCCCTGGCAGGGCTGGGTCCGACATGCCCCGGTGGCACCGCCACAGCCACTGAGTCACCGCCACTGCCCACGTTTCCCGGTCCCAGCATCCCGCTGGTGCCTCTGCAGGCAGTGCCCAGCTGTGCCAGTGCCCAGGTGTCCCAGGGCACTGCCAGAGGTCCCAAGTGTCCCTCAGGCAGTGCCCAGCTGTGCCAGGTGCTCAGGTGTCCCCCAGGCAGTGCTGGTGCCCAGGTGTCCCTCAGGCAGTGCCCAGCTGTGCCGGCGCCCAGGTGTCCCTTGGGCAGTGCCCAGCTGCTCAGTACAGATGTTGGGCCCCATCCAGGCTACAGGATTGAGTGTCAGGCGAGCTCTCCACGCAGAGCAGCGGAGGCAGGAGGCCAGGCTCTCCTGCGAGCACACAGCCCCTTCATTCATGGCAAAAAATAGTCCCCCCCCGGGGTGTGGTCCAGCCTGGAAAAGCCCCCTCCAGCCTTGGCCAGCCCATGTTTATTCAATTCATGGGGGGACGCACTGCCCTCCCCCTGCCATCTCCCTGCCAGAGCAGCTGCTCTTGGACGCGGTTCCCTGGGTCCCCCCTGGCCAAAACACACAGGCTGGGGCAGGGGGGGATGGCAAACCCCTAAAAAACGCTGCGTTTGTCTGCAGGAGGAGCAGCCCCCGGTGATGTCATGAGAGCTTGCAAGCGGCCACATGAAAGGGACCCGCTGCCCAGGAAATCCACAGGTCCATGCTCCACCAGACAAGCCAGCGATTCTTCAGTGGGCCAGGAAGGAAACCTCGGGGAGCCCAAGCCAAGCTTGCCCTTGCCCCAGGGACAGAGCCTACCCCAGCCCCACGGTTCCCAGCCCTGCTCTGCAGTCCCCACATATCCCTTTCTCAGCATCTGCAGTTCACAGCAGCCCAATCCCTGCCCCCAGATTGGCACCCCTGGGTACCAATCCCTAGCCTGTGGTCCCCAGGGCACCACACCTCACCCCGTAGATTCCCAGCATCCTAATCCCTGCTCTGCAGCCCCCAGAGTCCAGACCCCTGCCCCATCAACCCCACACACTCTCTCTTCACTGGCCAGGGGGGCAACACCCCCATTTCCATGGTGATCCATCAGGTTGGGAGCAGCAGGTGATTTAGGACCAAGCAGCACTGCCACCAGACAACAGGGATGCAGCAGGGCAGGGGATTCTCTTTCATGAGGGATTACACTGGGGACAGCTGGGAACACACAGATGCAGCGACCCCTCAACCCAGACCCCTCCCCAAGAGCTGGCCAGGATTTCGTCCCACTCCAGCGGGTACTGCAGATATGGGCTCTGAAACCAAATCCACTGTCGGGGGCCTCCCCTCCTCATTTCCCACAGGCGCAGGACACAGCGGATGGAGCAATGGGAGGCTCTGCCTTCTCCTCATGCAGAAGGAAGCCCTGGGCTCTCATGGAAGTCTAGAGCCCCAGCTCTGCACCCCACCCTGCCCTGCACGTCCCAGCCCCACCATGATTCCCGCATCGCATGGGAGTTGGGGACAGAGCTGCTTCCCCTGTCCCATCATGGCCTGCAGCCCAGAAGGATCTGAGTGGCAAGGGAGGAGCAGGGTGGGTTTGATTTCATGCCCCCAGCACCTCCCATGCACCATTTTAGGAGACTGCAAGCATCCACCCCGTCCACCCGCAACTTGCCCACGGAGACCCTCTCCTGCTCCACGTGGCACAAGGGCAAGGTGAGAAGACCTCTCAGCAACCACAGAGGTGTCTGGGGGCCAGCACCCAGGCGGGTGGTACGTGGGGACAGCGGCTGGGAAATCCTCCATGGACATGGGTGTCTTCGCAGCACGGTGCTGGGCTGGAGGGCTCTTTGGGGACAGTTGAGTGGTGACAAAGGAGCCTGTGACTGAGACCTTGTTGCCCTCAGCAGACAGAAGCTCTTTGCAAAAGGGCTGACTCTGAGCAGACCACAGCCTGGGCTATCTGGGATGTGGCATCTCCATCCTGCTGGTACCCAAACCCATCCATGACAGCGCTGGGCTCACAGAAGGGACAGTGCCAGCGGTGAGGAGACGGGAGCCCCCAGGGCCAGCACAAGGCTTGGAGGGCCATTCCCTCTCCCCTCTGGGACCAGGGTGGGGTGTTTGCTCCCGTTGCCCCTGTACCGGCAAAGAGAAGGGACTCAGTCTCTGGGACTGTCAATCAGGCACCTTTCCCCAGAGCTAAAAATGCACTCTCAGAAGGAAAACAAAATAAAGACAAAAAAAGCAAAACACAGAGGTGAAAAATTCCTTGACATTTCTCTCCTGTGAGTCCCCAGGGCCAGCAGAGAGGCGAGAGCCCCCGGAGTTTGTCAAGCAAACACTTTCACACCCTCGGCCGCGCTCGGCACGCTGCCGCTGGAATGCCAAATATATATTTAAGCCCCGCTCATCAAAGAAGCCTGTTCGGAGTCGGTCTCGGGCAACGTGCATGTGGGTTTGGCCCAGAGAGAAAACCAGAGACGCTGAAGAACATTTCTTGGGGATGGGAGACAGCTCGTGTGCACACACACACATACGGACACGCACGTGTGCGCGCCAGATAAATGACAACCTTCAAGGTCGTGTGGCCGTAAGGTCGCGGGCTGGGCACGAGATACCTGCCCGTGGCGGCACTCACCCTTATCAGCGCCTGTCGCACCACGGGGTGGGGATGTTTAGGCTGGAGGGAGGCCAGCAGCCATTCTGCATTCCAGCACTCTATAAACTTCGTCAAAGCTAAACGAGCTCAGCCAACAAAGCCACGGTCTGAGGAGATGAGCAGGAAGTGACACTCTGGGGGAGGACAAGCTTGCAGGGACATGGAGGGCTCGCCGGGCTGTCCACCCCACGAGGAGGTGATGGGTATCCTCAGCCTGGGCGCAGCACAGTGCAATAGGGAGGCACGCATATGGCGTTCCTGCAAGTGCAGAGCTGGGGATTGCCAGGGTGCCACAGCACCCCCCGCTGCTGCACGGGTCCTGCTCGTCCCCCTCGGCCAGCGCATTGCTGCTCGTCTGCTCCCAAGCCACCCCCAGCCCCTTGCTTGGAGGAGCCAAGGGCTACTGGCCACATCTGCCCCATGGCTCCTCCTCCCAGCCATGCTCTTGCTGGAACAAGCTCCCTGGACATAGCAAGGAGCACTTTGGGAGCGAAGGCTGCAGGCTGTGAAGGGGAGAGCCTTCCCTCATGGACCACTCCTTTTCCTCAGCTCCCTCCCTTAAGAGCATCCTCTTGGTTTGCTGCAGTTGCCTCAGGGACCTAAGCCCATCTCATGGGGCCACTTCAGTCAGAGAGATGAAGGAGTCTCAGCCTCCCTCCTCTTCTGCATGGGGTTTGCTCCCAGCCATGGCAGTGCCGTGACGTTGGCAAAGTCCCAGCGCTGGCTGCAGGGACAGAAGCTGAGATGCTTCTGCCCAGTCTCTGAAGGCAGGACTGGGAGCTGCCACGCATGGGCTGGAGGGCAGAGCAGGAGCTCCATCTCCAGAGATCGTGGGCTGGGCTTTCACCTCTCTGCCGTTGCTCCAGCCAGGAGCAAAGAGACTTTAGCCGAAATCTTGTATCTAATCCCAGCTGACGGAGCTGCAGGTCGGGGTCTGGCCAGGGGCTGGAGCTGGCTGGGGCAGGAGAGATCATTGCCATGAGCAAAGAGAGCACGCCAGCGCTGTGAAATCAGACATTACGCGCCTGTCGCCTGCGGCAGGACCAGCACATCAGGCTGCCTGGGACCTGCTCTGGTTACGGTGGGGGGAATCCTGGCACCAGCAGGGCCTGACCCTGCACAGCCGTGCCCCCCTACCCGGGTTCATCTCCAGGTGAGGGGAGGGATTGCTGAGCCATGGGTTGGATTTCAGGCACCTGCTGCTAATAAAACACTCTGTCAGGGCACCTTCGCCCTCTCAGCCCTTGGAGAGAGGGATGGGGTCCCTGTGGTGCTGCCTCGGGGGGCACAGAGGGCTGGGGGAGCCAAGAGCTCTCACCTCGCCCCTGCCCCACGCTGTGCCCCTCAGCCCGGGTGAGCAGATCTCCCCTTGCTGCAGCAGCCCCATCCATCTCTGCCCTACCAGGTTCAGCCGCTGCAGCCCTGATCTCCTTGTTTTCAAGGGCAGGGATTCCAGCCTGTGCCAGAAGTGTGATGCCCTGAGGCCCACCACTCCTCCGTGGGCAATGAGGAGCCAAGATCTCCCCAGCTCTGGTGACCACCACTTTTTCTAGCCCCCTGCCCACTCATCACGCCACCCTCTCCATTTGGGCTCTGAAGGGTTTACCCACCCATTGCCACCTCCAGACAGCAAAAGGGCATGCCCTTTGGCTAAATACAGGGTTTTTTAAAAGCCTCACCATTTTCATCCCTATTTTTCTAGGTGTTTTCTTCCACGCAGAGCTAGCTGTCAGCAGCAGCACTGGAAAACAAGGTACCCAGGCTGCCTGCTCGCAGCTCCCCTGTGCTCATGTCAAATCTCGTGTTTGCAGTCACTCTCTGCTGGAACACCATCACCTTCCAGTCTAAAAATTGGTTTATCTTTAACCTTATCTGTAATAACATGCTCTAATATACTGTCACCTATACAGTTCCAGGCTAGAAAATCTTCCTCCATAACTCAAACGCTGGCCGCCCCCGTGGCCCTGCTCTTTGCCAGCCTTAAAGACACCAGCGGGCTCAGCAAGCCAGACCGTGCTGGCTCCTGCCCCTGCTGCCCCTTGCCAGACCCCAGCCTTTTTTTGGGGCTGCTGGCTGGGAGGCCAACTTCCAGAGCCGCTGAGGCACTGTGCAGGAGGACCTTCTCCCACCCCTGCCAGCTCCATCCTCATCCTCAGGGGAATGGGAAACCTCTACAGCCCCACTGCACTGCTCTCAGCTGCCACGGGCTCCAAAGATGAGCCTGTCACCAACAGTGATAGTTGGGGAGCTGTTTCTTTGCTCCCCGACAACCCCAGCTCCTCCAAGTAGCCCCAAAACAGGGGGAGCAGAGGCCCCCCGAGTCTCCTGCCTCCAGGAGCCAAGCTGGGAGAGAACCTCCCTCCGAACACCTGGAAACTCAAAAGGCAGCTCTCAAAGCAGACTTCAGAGCCGAGGCGAGAACTGGGCTGCTCCTCACACTGCCCAGGCTGGCTGGTGGAGCTGGTACCCACAGCCCACTGCCTCCTACCAGGCTGCACATCTGCAGCCTCCACCCGCGCAGGAGGGCAGGAATCAATTACAGGGCTGGCAAAGGCAGGGCTGCTGTGGGGCTGGCGAGCAGCACCGGCTCCAGCGGCCGCAGAGCACGTGGCACGGCACCGGAGGCAGCCCGCCGGCCGGCCCTGCGCCTGGGCTGGGCCCAGATGTGCCACTGGCTCATGGGGGAAGAGGCAGGGGAACCACTTGAAAGCCATGGCACGAAAGCGCTGGTAAACCAGGGCCACTCCTCCGCTCCTCTATTTATAGTGCTCTGGGTGCCCACCGCAGCGGGGTTCAACCCCTGGGGTGCAGACTTCTGCCAAGCCAGCTCTCTTCTCTGTGGTGCAGCTCCCTGGACCCCCAGCGAGGTCTGCAAGAGGTCCCAGATCGCTAAGGTGCTCTAAGGCTGTCCCTCCTGCCTGGGTCTAGGATCCAGCCAGCCGGAGGGGCTCATGGCACGGCCACATCAGCCTGCACTGGAGGGGCCAGCCTGCATCCAGCATCCCTGGACAACCAGCACGTATAGCAGGAATGTATAGACAAGCCCCACCGCATCGCTCCGGAGAGAAGAAGAGACTCAGTCAAGCCATGGGCACTCCTTGGATACTCAGTGTCAGTAGCCCCAGGTGGCTTTGGCTGGGCTGGGGAGACATGTCCCTGCTCTCTCCAGCTGCAAAGGGAGGGCTGAGTGGAAGGCTGTGGGGAGGCTCTCCTCAAGCTTATAGGCTGGTTTCCTTGTTGCATGCAGGATGTCAGACCTTGACTCCATGTCCCAGCAACCAGCACCTCCTGGGCATTTATGAGGGCCTCTTGAGTCACCACAGGCAGAGGAGAGCTGAGCTTGCGCTGGTGAAATGTGATTCTGGCAACCCACACCTCATGGAGGCTTCTGGAGGGCTTCAGGGAGGGTGGGCAGCGAAGAAGAGCAGCAATGCCATGCCCTCAGCGCCTCCTGAAGTGCCAGCTACACATCCTCTCCTCCTGCCACGCAGCACACACTGGCTGCAGCGTGGCAGGAGCAAGCTGCAGGGGTCACAACCGTCAGCAACCACAGGGCAGGGGCCAAGGCAGACCCTCCAATGGTCTCTGCAGCACCAACACCCACCGCTTGCAGCCCCATGGGGCAGGACAATGACTGCAGTGGTGGTGGTAGCTGGGAGACAAGCCAGGCAAGTACCTGAGCACAAGGTCACATTGAGACAGCCAGGACAAGGACCTGGGCACTCGGGGGGAGCAAACATGGCCGTAGCCCCATGTCTCCTCACCCCTCCAAGCAGAGGTGCAAGGGCTCCCAGCATCTCCTGAAGGCTGCAGAGTTGGGAGCAGGTGGCTGCTGCTGGCTCTGCCCCAGCCAGTGGCCAAGGAGGAGCTAAATTTATTCCACCACTATGTGGGCAGCGGGAGGGGGCTGGGGGGCTTCTCCAGCCCGCCTGCCCCATGCACGGAGCACATCCCGCTGCCCTCCTTGGTGCTGGCGTGGCCAACCCTGCCCCGACACCAGTGATGGGAACAGAGCCCTTCTGGACCGTCTCTTTGGCACCCACGTGTCCTGATGACTGGCCCTGAGCGGACCCAAGTCCTTCCTCCCTCGACCACAGAGGGGAAAGTTTCCAAATTAAAAACCTAAAACTGGCAACAAGGTGCCCATGGCAGGAACCTTTTAAACTGGCCATTAAAGTTTATAAGTTAGACGGGCACCAGGAGCGAGCGGCGGAGCTGCAGGAAAACACAGCCGCCTCTCCTTGAGCAGTCTAACCACGGCTGTCCCCAAAGCCGCAGGGCTGACGTCACGGCATGACTTCACCTCCATCACCCACCGCCTGGTCGGCCCCAGCCCCGTGTTTACCCCTGCCTGCTGTCCCTCGCAGCCCACTTTTCCCTTTGAGGTCGGTCGACAGCCCCAGGACATGGAGAGGAAAAGGAAAAGAGCCGGGAGAAGGAAACCAAACCTCAGCGCCCACAAGGCAGGCTGCAAAACACGGAGCCCCAGCAGCCTCGCTGCGGGGACCACAGGCTCTGTCCTGGCCCTCCCGCCTCTCCTTGGCTGTGTCCCCCCCTTCCTAACCCCACGCTGCTGTCCCTGGGGTGGAAGAGTGGGAAAACTGGAGGCCAGGGCTGTGCCTGCTGTTATTCTCCCGTTTTCCCACAGGCAACCCACTCTGTGCCCTTGGCAAGATGGGCTGGGGGAGTATCAGACATGGTCTAGCTGATATCAAGGCGTTGGGTCATAGGCTGGACTTGATGATCTTGGAGGTCTATTCCAGCCTCAAAGATTCTGTGATTCTGTGAATCTGGTGTCCCATCCTGCCCTGGGATGCTGGGGTGAACTGCAGGTACCTGAGAGGACCCAGCCTCTGTCCCAAGGGGTGAGAAGCTATGAGGTGGGTGACATGCACAGCCTGTCCCCAAGCCCAGCGGGGAACACATGGCCAGCTCCGGGGTGAAGCACAGCATGGGGTTTCAGCTAGAAGAGCTTTGGGAGTAGCAGCAACAGAAGCCTCAGGTGCCCGGGCATAGACCAGAGCAGCACCGTTTCCCTCTCCCCTGCCAGCGCGGGGACACTTCAGCTCTAGACCTCTCCCAGAGGAGCCACCAGCCTCAGTGAGGTGTCGCAGGTGTGCGTGGGATGCAGGTTTGCTTCGCACGGTGGGGTGGGAGGGCGGACAGGGGTCTTAAAGCCCCAGGGGCAGTTATACTGGAAGAGCCCTGGAAGAAACACCACGGCTGTTCTCAAGTGGCTGCGCATGGGGGCCAGTGCTGAGCCCTCTTAGCCCTGTGCAAAGCCTGGAACAGGCCTGAACGATGTGCTCAGCTCGGCGACGCACGTTGCCAGAACATGGTTGAGAGCCACAAAAGCCACACGGGTTCAGGAGGGGCAAGGCCGGGGGCTGCGCGGCCACAGAGCTGCCCAGGGCACCAGTCAGAACAGGCTGGGAAAAAGCCACCATCCCCATCGGCTGCTGTTTGGAGCCTTACGGGACACATTTTGCCCGCTGTCACCTCCCGGAGAGGTCTGTGGGCTGCATTTATAGACCTGGCCGCAGAGCCTGGTCCTTGTCCCCTGGACCGCAGAGCGCTGCCCCTGCATCCGGAGCATCTCCGGGAGCGAGGAGCGGCACCAAGCCCTCTCCATCGCGGTCAGTCGGTGCACGCATGTGAGCCGCTTGCTCGCCTCCCTGCGAGCATCAATCGGTGGGGAAGCGCACACACACACACACACACAAACAGGGCAGCCTCTGCAAACAACTGCTTGTTAAGTTAAAATTAAACTCTGCACAAATATTGACCTTTGGAGGGGACACAAACTCTGCCAATATATTTACCAGCTTTATAAATGGGCCTGACCACAGTGCCCTATATGCTGAGCTGGAGGAGATGAGGGCTGCGGAGGTGCCCAAATGAGGTGTAACCAGCCCAGCCTCTGCACTACACCCCCCAGCTGAGCCTCACCCTCCCCAAAGTCCCCCCTCCAGCCTGGAGGAGGATGGATGGTGGGCATGAGGATGAGCTGGATACACTTTTCCCCCCAACTCATGCTTTCGCAGGGGAGCAGCCAGCAGCTCACAGACACCCCTGGAACACCAAGGGGAAGCTCTTGTCCCCTTTGGGCTTTTGAAACTGGTCCAGCAGAGCAGTCCTAAAGCCGCCCCTTATCTTCCAAGCCTCCCAAACCTCTGCGTTGCCCACAGTCTCACTGTCTGGCAGAGGCACCCACTGCCAAACCCCAGCTGCCCCAGCACCTGGGGAGGTTGCTGTCCTCACAAGTCCATGCCACCTCCACAAAGCACCCAGAATATCCTGGGGGGCTTCTGTTTCTAGAGGGGGACCCAGAGCTCAAGGCTTGGTCCTCTGTCTGAGGAGGCTTCAGGAGCAGCAGGAGCCCCAGCAGCCTGCAGCCTATGGGGCAAAAAGCCCCCGGTGACAGAAATGATGTGACAAGAAGGCACAGCACTCTTCTGTGGTGGGAAGTCACTGCTCATGAACCCACCAGAGCTGTCAGAAAGGACCAGCATGCCCAGCTGAGCATACCAGGGGATTCAGTGGGACTGAGAAAATGCTTAGGGCAAGGTGTTTTCCCAAGGATGGCTAAAGCAGCTCTGCTGTCATGGAAGAAGAGGTAAGCTCTCCTCACAGCCCGTGCCTAGGGTAAAGCAGAGGAGGCAAGTCGGAATAAAGAGTGGCTTTTGCAGGCAGAGGGTACAAATCATAGATTCATAGAATCATAAAGTCATTTAGGTTGGAAAGGAGCTTTAAGATCATCGAGTCCAACCGTTAACCCAACACTGCCAAGTCTACCACTAAACCATGTCCTTAAGCACCACGTCTACACAACTTTTAAATATCTCCAGGGATGGTGACTCAATCCCTTCCCTGGACAGCCTGGTCCAGTCCTTGACAACCCTTTCGGTGAAGAAATTTTTCCTAATTTCCAACCTAAACCTTCCCTGGCACAACTTCAGGCCTTTTCCTCTCATCCTGTTACTTGTTACTTGGGAGAAGACACCAACCCCCACCTTGCTCCAACCTCCTTTCAGAGAGTTGTTGAGAGTGAGAAGGTCTCCCCTCAGCCTCCTTCCCTCTAGGCTGAACACCCCCAGGTCCCTCAGCCGCTCATCATAAGACTTGTTCTCTAGACCCTTCCCCAGCTTAACTGCCCTTCTCTGGACGCACTCCAGCACCTCAATCTCCTTCTTGGAGTGAGGGACCCAAAACTGAACATAGTATTCGAGGTTTGGCCCCACCAGTGCCCAGTGCAGGAGGACAATCCCTGCCTGAGTCCTGCTGGCCACACTATTTCTGATAGAAGAAATAGGGTGGCACAGGAGGCAAGAGCATTTCTCAATGATAAGAAACTCTTCACGGCAGTCAGAAAAATGCTAAGTGCAACAAGTTGCTGTTGAATAGCTGGGCAATGAAGGAGGCATGAAATCGGTGCTGATAAATGCAGCACCAAGGACATGGGGAGCAACCCCAGCTACGTGGTGCATGGCACAGGGGACACATCCCAGTGTTGATGCAAGAGGAACACACCAGCCCAGGGCTCAGCAAGAGAGAAGAAGACCCTGTGCATCCTGAGGAGACCAGGATGAGGCCAGCACAGAATCATAGAATGTGTTGGGCTGGAAAGGACCTCTAAAGGCCATCTAGTCCAACGCCCCTACAATAAGCAGGGACATCTCTAACTAGGTCAGGCTGCTCAGAGCCCCATCAAGCCTGACCTTGAACGTCTCCAGGGATGGGGCCTCCACCAACTCCCTGGGCAACTTGTTCCAGTGATCCACCACCCTCTTATTAAAGAACTTTCATGTTCAAGCACTCCTGGGGCTCTCACTGTCCCACAGTCCTGGGCCAGAAAGGATGACACAGCAGTGGGCACAGGGTCGAGCACGCAAGAGGGACGATGGAGGGCAGATGGAGGAGATGACCCCGAGGAGCTGAGTGTGCAAACCCAAGGCTGTGCACAGCCAGGAGAGGGGTGCAAAGAGGGTGTGCACACAGCAGGCACAGCTCCTGTGCCGAGAACAGGGTGTGCACGGGCTGGGCGGCGGGAGGAAGGCTTGTGCCAGTGCCCGCTGCTCCATCCCTGGCCCCAGGGATGCAGGGAGGAGAGCGCGACACATACAGCAGGGGATGCCCAAGTTCCAGCTCTCGGAAATACTGAATAGAGTCTTATTCAGGCTGATGTAAAACACTGTTAAAACACACAAAAATCCTTTGAGTAATGGGCGAGCGGGAAAGAGGCATCTATAATTAACAGTAACTGTTCGAGACGGTCGCTGCCCAGAGACGTGTACTGTGCAAAACCACTTGAAAAGGCCTCGTCTGAAAGGCGAAGCCTGGGGTTTTTCAAGAAGCCCGTCATGTAACGATCCTGGCCCTTCCAAAATAATTCTGCCATATTAAAAAAAACCCAAAACCTCAGCTTAATCGCTCTGCAGCGCTGGGACTGGAGAGCTCTGAGAAGAGGGGAAGGGAAGCACAACCGGCTTCCAATTAGAGCCTCGTTAGAAAGGAAAGCTGGGGAGCTATTAGAGAGCGGGCGAGGAGCGAGCTGAGCTGTGCTGAGCCAGCTGCCTGAGACTCACTGCAGGAGGGGTGTCCCCACCACCCCTGCCCCTTCTCCCCCTGGTGCTCTGGGACCCCAAGGGTGGCATGGTCCGAACTTTGGGCACTTGGCCTGAGCAGGTGGAGAAGACTTTGCTGCAGTCACATGCCTAAAAGCCACCCGAGAAGTCCTGGCCCTACACAGGATAGGGCTTGGGGATGCTCATGGAGCTGTGCAAGGAGAACCAGGGATGGGAGAAAGGGGAACTGGGGCTAGAAGGATGCTGCAGCTGGAGAGGGGAAGTGGAACAGGGGTCTGTGGGCTTCGCCGCCTCCTCCCACCCTCAGAGGCACAGAGCCAGAGACTGCCCCGGCTGGCATGCCCTCATGACACCACCATGGGGCTCCCAGCTCTGCCTGGGTTGCAGCAGTGGTGGGGAGAGGACAGTCCTGCTGTGAGTGCCTCCATCCCGCTGCCCCACACGCACACCTTGCCATCTTCCCTGGCACCTTAGGTCCCCATCCTCTCCCACACAGACCATTGTCTCCCAGTGCCCGGCACGCCTGCAGCCCAAGGATGGCTCGTGCCATGGCTACAGCCAGTCATCCAAGCGCCAGAGCCCTGCCAGGTTGGCGTGAGTGCCAGGGCAGCATTGCCTGCAGCACAGCCACCGCATCCACCCCAGGCCGTTCGCTTCATCAGCTCTGGCTTTCATTGTGCCCACCGGCCTCGCCTGCCAGGGCACCGGGCACCCGCTCGCCCGCCTGCAGCCCGGCTCCGGGGCCGGCCGGGCGGGAGGCACGCTGCCCGGAGCAGCCTCCCCTTCCCATCCCACAGCCTGGGACCCATCCAACACAAAGTTAATTTCTAACCATGGGTAACCACCAGTGCCTGAGCTGGGATGATTTATCCCCTATCTGCCTGGGTCGGATTTATGAGCCACACATCCCCTAGGCTGTGATAAAGGCCATGTCTGTGCTCCTCCATCCACCCCTTCCCGTAGCCCCTCCGTTCGGACTCGTTGCCCCCCCCTCTCTGCCCCATTTACAGGCCTTCCCCCAGCGTGGAAACCTGACAGCCCGCAGAAGAACAGTAAACAGCACAGAAAATAGCACACGCTGGAGGCCAAGGAGAGACACGCCAGCCAGGGAAGCCACAAATGGTTCCTGCTTTCAGGACCTGTTCAAGAGAACAGAATGGGACGTCCTCTGGACTCCCACCAGCCTTCGAAAGGGGAGAGGGGAGCTGCTATTCATAGCTGAGCTGGGGCACTGCTTGCATGCAGGGCTGGGGCGGGAGATGCCACGGCCATGCCAGGGATGGCCAAGCAGTGAGGAGTGGTCCCCATGGCATCGGCCGGGGGCAGCGCTGGGTGGGAGAGGGCATTTGCCCTAAAAATGGGAATTCACAAGCAGGGTGGAAAATTCCTCAGCCCATTGATGCAGAGTGAGGCGAGGAGAACCAGGAACTCAAAGCAGGGCTAGGTGCTGCTACCTTGGCCCCTGCCATGCGGCACTGGGCAGGGGGTGCCAAGGGAGGGAGGGCTCCTCCCTGCACCCGTTTGCCCGCGTCTATCCTCCCTTGCAAACAGTTCTCGGCAGCCCAGGCCTGAGCACGCTGTTACGGGGATGCCCCAGCTTTGCACTTCAAGCTGCTTCAGGGTCTGACTGTGGTGGTGATTATAGAATCATAGAATCACAGAGTCCCAGGTTGGAAGGAATCTCAAGGATCAATGAAGGTGTGTGTCACCTAGCTTCCTTTTAAACAGGTCTGAGGCTTCTCCGCCTGTACCAGGAATACGATCAGCCCCTGAGCAGCGCTGGGCATTACTGCAGTGCCGGCAGCCCCTGAAGCGTGCCAAAATATGTGGAGAGCTGCGTGCACCTGGATCCGTTTTCTGTCCATCCGCCAGCCAGAGGCTGCCTCGCTGGAGCTCGGATGCCCTGCACGCACCGCGGATGCTCCAGAGCCTGGTGTAGCAGTGCCACCGCCCCGCCAGCCACGATGGCATCCCCCTTTGCACCACCACCGAGGGCTTCCAGTCCCCACAGCCAGCCAGACGCGCAGCCCCGCAGGCAGGCAAACGGGTCAGATCCTGGCAACCTGGCCATACGGACTACGGTCCTGAGCAGCCCAACCTAAAGCAGCCCCTCTCCCAGTGGCAGCCAGCCGGGGAGCAAGCGTGGGGCAGCAGGGACAGCCCTGAGGTTTGCAGGACGAGGCCATGAGGAGCGGGACAAACGAGGCTGCAGGCAGCATCCCGGCTCTTGGGTCAGGCACTGCCAGCCCCCCGCCGTCCCCCTGCCCCTGATAGCGGCAGCCCCGGCAAGGGAGAGAAGAGAGCCTTGTTCTGGGACCAAGACTAAGGCGATTCAGTGCTCCGCTCCCCTGAGGTTTCTCGGGTGAAACCTGGCTCTGTAATGGCTGTGTCTGTAAAACGTATGGAAATGCCCATAAAACCTGTATCAAATGCTATATGGATATATATGGATATATGGAGAGAACTATGAAATCAGGAGTATGCGGGGAATAGGGGCAGGACGGCTCCCTCCAAGCCGTAAAAACCCCCGGGTGAAAGGCAGGGGAGGCAGGAGTGCCGGGAGCTGTGCAGACCGGCTGGCACGGCCAGGAGCCAAGGGAAGGGCATCCCGGCTCCACACTGCACGGCTCTGCCAAGATCTGCGCCCACGGAAAGCCTCCAGGACAGAGGGACCTCTCCATGGGACACCATGGGACAGAGCCCTGCGCAGAGCTGGGGACGCATCCCCAGCAGCCCCAACCCTTGCTGTGGGCAGGGGGCCCTGGCCACGGTACCCCTGATCCAGAGACGGCTTGAACCCCTCACTCATCTCTCCACTGCTCCCACTGAAACCTTTCACTCCTTGTAGCCTTTCTAAAGCAGAAAACATGCCCAGAAGTCCCAAATTTGGGGCCTGACCTCACTCACCTGCCCTGATCCGTTTGCCATGAGAATGGTGAGCATGGAGGGACCTGTGCAGCAGGGAAGCAGAGAAACCCAGGGAAGGATCAGCCCCAGGAAGATCCCTGCTCCAAACTAACGTGGGGCTGATGCTGTGGCAATGGGAGAAAGCTCCTTGGACACAACCCTGCTGCGTGACAGCCTCTACATGGCTCCCCACCACGCCACTAACCAGGGCAAAAGCAGACTGGTACCAGGGCAAAAGCACACTGGTACCAGCCCTGCTGCCCAGAAGCATCCCTGTCACAGAGGCTGCAGCCAGGATGAACCAGAAATACAGGGCCCAGGACATAGAGATGAGGTGCTGGGGATGCGGAGATGCAGAGCCCAGGATGCAGAGATGCAGAGATGCTGAGCCCGGGATGCAGAGATGCAGAGCCCGGGATGCAGAGATGCAGAGATGCTGAGCCCGGGATGCAGAGATGCAGAGCCCAGGATGCAGAGATGCAGAGCCCGGGATGCAGAGATGCAGTGTCCGGAATTCAGAGATGCAGTGTCCGGGATGCAAAGATGCTGTGCCTGGGATGCAGAGATGCAGAGCCCAGGATGCAGAGATGCCACCGTACCCTGCCAGGCAGACACGGCGTCCCAGGCCCCGTTGCAGGCAGAGCATGCTGCTTGCTCTGCTCACCCCTGCCCCCTTCTACCTGCTGGCATGACAACCAGGAGAGGTCACAGCCCTGCACAGGATGGGTGCAGCACAAAGTTTGTTGCTTCTGGGGTGCAAGAGCAGCCCACAGCATTGTGTGGGAGGGTGACAGCATTGAGCTGTCCTGGGGGGCTGTGGGGACAGCTCAGAGACCCTCGGTCGCCTCCTTGGCTCTGACACCCATATCCTGACAGTATGGCAGTGATGACAACACAGATCATAGAATCATTTAGGTTAGAAAAGACCTCTAAGATCATCAAGTCCAACCGTCAACCCAACACTACCATGACCACTAGACCAAGTCCTGAAGCTCCACATCTACTTGTTTTTTGAAGACCTCCAGGGATGGGGACTCCACCACTGCCCTGGGCAGCCTTTCCAGTGCCTGACCACTCTTTCAGTACAGAACTTCTTCCTGATACCCAATCTAAACCTCCCCTGGTACAACTTGAAGCCATTATCTCTTGTCCTATCACTAGTTACTTGTGAGAAGAGACCAACCTCCTTTCAGGCAGTTGTAGAGAGCAATAAGGTCTCCCCTCAGCTCAAGACTAAACAGTCCCAGTTCCCTCAGTCTCCAGGCTGAGTCTGGAGTTCTCCAGACTCCTCACCAGCTTGGTTGCCCTTCTCTGGACCCACTCCAGCACCTCAATGTCTCTCTTATACTGTAGCGCCCAAAATGGAACATGCCTCTAGCCTGTATCCTTTGAGCTCCAAGCTCCTAGTGCTGGGGCTGGGGGGGACTTTGGGTTGTCCTACAAGCTAAATCCAGAAAGCAGGGCAGTTAAGAGGCCAGGCAGGGGGACATTAGCAGCAAACCAGCCAGGTTTTGGGTATGCCCCACAAAGGCAGGAGACAGGGCTGCAGGGCCTGGAGACCGTGCCAGGCTGCAGGGGAGAGCGGGGACACCAGAAGGTCCCTGTTCCCCAGCACTATCCATGGATCTGCTCGGCTCTGAGCTCAGCTGGGTGCCCACAAAGAAGGGCAGCACCCAGGAAGAGTCGGTCCCCAAATCCCCACAGCTCATCCTGTGGCAGCAACCATGGCCCTGGCTCAGCCCTGGCCACTGGCAGGTTGGCACCTCTGGCTCTACACGGTGCCACCTTCCCGGGCACCACGCTGCCAAACAGGTGAAAAACAGCAGGAGCCATGAAGTCGAGGGATGCGACATGAATATGGATGAGGCCAAGTGGGCTCATGAATATTAACGCCCGTTGTGGCTTTCAGGAACATCAAGGCGGCACAAAGATCTAATATTACTCTTAACCATGTGAATGCAGCGATATCCTCGTGTCAACCCTGCCAGGACTGTGCCAGGCATGCCCCAGTGGGCAGGGCCAGGGTGGCATGTCTGTCCCCAGCCCACATCCCCAGGATCTGTGCTCCGGAACCCTGGAGGATTGGGATGGGAACCCTGCTCTCTCCATAACCCCAAGGTCCTGGAACACAGGGAGCTGATGCTCTGTGGCTGTGGCACCCGTACCATGCCAGGCACTGTGGCTGCGGTGCCCAGGAGCCAGCCGAGGGCTGCTGGGGCACACATGGGGCTGGCACACCCTGCGGCTGGGGAAAAGGGCATCGACTGGCTCCAGTCCCTCCGGGAAAGGGGCAGCCCAGGCTGGCAGAGTCTGCGTGGGCCAGTAATGCTTGAAAAAGCGTCATTGATGAAGGTTACAGAGCCAGAGGGAGGATTTCCCAGGGAGATGGGAGCGCCAGGGTATCCTCCCAGGCAGGCCACCGGCAGGCTCCAGGGGAGGGGAGGGCAGGCAGGGCCCTGGGAGGCACAGGCATGGCGGATGGGATCTGACTGCACTTGGGCCATGCACCTCCTCCCCGTCCGTGGGGAGGATAAGACCTGGGAAGCAGCTGCCCTGGGGCTCCTCAAGGAAGAACATCCCTGGAGGTGTTAAAAAAATGAGTAGATGTGTTGCTTCAAGACATGGTCTAGGGTCAGGGAGATGTTGGGATGAAGGTTGGACTTGGTGATCCTCGAAGTCTTTTCCAACCTAAACGATTCTGTGATTCTATGGACCCCAGGTTAAGAGCTCCCAAGCTGGAACTTGAAGATCAGCCACGCTAAGGGCCATAAGGATCTAGGGATACTCTCCCAGACCCGTCCTTCCTCTCTCTACCCCAATATCCATTTGCATCTCCCCCCAGCAGCCACAACTCCCAGGACCACAGGACACAGAGCAGCCAAGCACTGCTGCCAGTAGGGACACAACCAGGAAGGATTTTAGTGGTGTCAGTCTGTTGGCCTGGCGGAACATCCCCACTGCACGTCCCCAGCTCCAGGCTGGAGGGTGCCAGGGATTACCTGCGTCCCCTTGGCGAGGCTGGCACCCCCGGGGCAGGGGTGACAGTCCCTGGGCACGGCGATGGGCTCCTGCGCTCGGCCGGTGCAGCGCGGGGTCACACCCAGGCCCGTGAACCCAGGCAGGCACAGGGGAGACCTTCTAGTCGCACAATTACTATATTATGTAGCACTAATAAAAAAAAAAAAAGAGGGGAAAAAAGGGCTTGAAGTTTTCTTGGTGCCACATAGTAAAGTATTTATAGAACGCCAGGCGTGAATGGGCTGCTCACAGGCCACACTCCTCCTCGGCGTCAGGATCTCCAGGAATTATTCTGTGCAGTCACATTGTTGTATTCACCCAGAGATTGAGTTTAATTACAGACAGGCGGGTGAACAGGCTGTCAGTGTTCCAGCCTCGCCGGGAAAAGGGCAACTGAGCTCCCTTTAATGAACGTATTTTAAAAAGACCCAAGGTTGAAACAGAGAGGGGGAGGAGGGGGACTGGCAGAGGCAGCGCGATGGGGAGAAGGGGCCACGGGGGGATGCAGGGTACCAGGAGAGCCGTGGGGGCCCTGTGGGTGGGGGGACAGGGCTGGGGTGCTGGGCAGAAGATGAGGACGGAGGGTACAGGGGGCATATGGGACACACAGAGCAAGAGGCGCGTGGTCCAGATGTGGCGAGAGCTGCTCGCGGGATGCAGGGCCCCGAGCATCCGCTGCGTGCGGGATGACGGATCCCTTCCGAGACCCAGAGAAGCTTCCCAAAGCAAATGAGGGGAGTGGGGAGGGCTCCCAACTTATTACAGAGCAGGGTATAAACAGAACAAATAAATATAGAGCTGCTTTATTACAAGGCTGGCCAAGCTCTGGTGGCTGGCTGATTACAGGGCAGGCTGCTCCAGCGCTACGCAAGCCCAGACCTCAATAAAGGCCGGATTGGAGCTGCCTGTTGCTCATTGACAACTCCGGTGCGCTCCCGCCGAGCCGCTCAGCTCCAGCGCTGAGCCCCCAGCACGGGGTGATGGGGAAAAGGAAAGCTTAAACAAATAGTGAGTAAGCGATGAGCAGGGCCAGGCGGGATCAGCAGCCTTGCAGACAAGCACTAAAAATACAGTTTATTTTCCTAAGGAGCCAGCAACTTCCAAAAGTGGAGATTTTAACAAAAAAAAAAAAAAAAAAGGAAAGAATAAAATGCCATAAGAATTATAGATCCACGGCGGGGGTGGGGGAAAGACCCAAGAACAAGGAAAGAAAAACATGGCGATGAGTAAGACACACACACATGACGTACATAAATACACCGAGACGGAAATGCATAAGCCTCCTGCACACGGAGGCACACGCAGAGGCACACGTGCGGGCCGGCTGCTGGTGGGGATGGAGCCAGCTCGTGCTTTCTCCTCTCCCCGGGGCCGAAGGCACTGGTCTCCTCACACACACACATCTTTCCAGGGCTCAGGCTGAAAGGGCACTTTGTCTCCCAGACCCCGACGCTCTCTCCACCTGGGCTCTCAAGCCACCACCGGTGAGGTGGTGGCCACCGTCCCCATGGGCTCCCGTGACCACCTTGGTGCTGAATCCCTGGCTCCCAGCGCAAGCCACGGACCCTGCGGTGGGGCGGAGGGTCAGGGCACGGACCCAGGTGGGCCAGGAGCCTCTTGGCCAGCAGCCGAGGCAGCCCCATGCCCGGGCGAGCGGCCAGCGCGCCAGCCCCCGGCGTGCCCGCAGGAGATGAGGGAGGGATGGAGACCTGCACGTCCGTGGGGCTGTGGGTCGGGAGGCTTTAAAGGAGTTGATTTAGTATTGTCCCACCTGCCCTGAAACGGGCACTTGAGCAAGGGATGGAGGTTGCCTCGGGTCATCATAGTGCTGAACAGAGCCCTTATAGCGTGGGGCAGGAGAAAGGGGCTACTTTGGGATGAGCTGGCTCCCCTGGGCACAGCTGGGTGGGACTGCTGTGGTCCCACATGTCCCCCCCTGCGCAGCTCTGCCAAGAAGACGATCCCCCAAACACCTCCCCAGAGTGATGGATGAGCATCACCCTGACCACCAGCTCTACCAAAGTCCCCGTGGCACCTCTACACTCTCCCCAGGGCACAAGTTTGGGAGAAGCAGCAGAGCCAGGAGGGAAAGCGGGCAGTCCTGGTGCTGCACAGCCTTCCTCAGCAGTTTGCAAGGGTCCCTCTCCTGAAGGCATCATTGTATGCCCCAAGGGACAGCCTCGCCCATGCCCACCCTTGTGCCCCTAGTCCCGCACGCTGCTCACCCCGCTCTGCTGCAGAGCCTGGCCACGGTGCTCTCAAGAAAGTTCAACAAGGCAAAGTGAGATACAGTAGAGCCCCAAATCTCCTTCCACGCCCCGCATGGGATGGCAGCACCTGGGCCACACCAGGGCACCTTCCACCTCTGCGTTTCTCCAGCCTCACCATGCCCCATCACCTGCGTGGGCAGGTCCCACACGGGACACATGGTGCACAGCCCATGGTGAGCCCGGGGCCACCGCAGCAGCCCCCGCCGCTGTCTTCCACCCCCAGCCTGGGGAGCGGAAAAAGGATCTCTGCAAAGGGCAGCTCATGCGGAAGCTCTTCGCATCCCGTAGTGCGGGCTCAACGGGTGAGGAGCAGGGCAGCTCCCAGGTCGCCGGGTTATCGGATGATAACAAGCTAGCACAGCCTGAGCACGCGACTTCCAGCAATGCAAGGCTGCTTCCTTTGTTTTGGGAAAACAAGAGGGGAACGAGACCTTTTCTGGCACGTTCTTGCCCGGCCTGAAGCTGTCCCCCACTTGCACTGGCTTGGAGAGAAGCTGTCCCCTCTGCCCCGCTCCTGGCAGAAGGAGGGGGCCAGGACCAGCCGTCTCCCTTTTCGCCTTTTCCACCTCTGTGAGAAGCAGGGCTGGAGATGGTGATGCACCGAGCAGGGCTGGAGCTGGTGATGGCCTCTCCTTGCGTCTGGTGGGGGTCCTGCCTGGCTCCCCAGCCTGGCTGTGCCATGGGCTTGCAGCCCTGCTAGAGCCCCCCGGTCCTACCTGCACAAGCTCATCTTCCAAGCACCCTGAGATGATGCTGCCAAGGCTTGGGAGGCCAAGACACGTACACATTGGCCTGTAGGGATCCTACTATGGTACGGTTAGCTCAATGCCTTTCCCATCCCCAAATCATAGAATCATAGAACCATTTAGGTTGGAAAAGACCTTGAGGATCATCAAGCCCAACCTTCATCAAATGTCTCCCTGACCCCTAGACCATGTCCGGAAGCGCCACATCTACTCGTTTGTTGAACACCTCCAGGGATGGGGACTCCACCACTGCCCTGGGCAGCCTGTTCCAGT
>JAVSBS010011816.1:0-20032 GCA_033124195.1 Coracias cyanogaster | reverse complement strand
TAGTTTTTCCAAGTTCCAAGGAACACCCATACCTAACTACTGGTGCATCATTCTGGTACTTCTAATGCTTTATGAAGTATCATATTCTTTGCTATATGCAGACAATAAATATACTTTTTATACCCTTTGGCATTCCTGAAGCCACTAAAACACCAAACCAGAAAAGAGAAGAAAAATCATGCACTCTACTGAAAACTTACACTAAACTTGGAGAGTCTTTTTTTTACTGGACTTCTTTCCATGTTGCCCTTTACACTTGCCAACTTTTTCCTCTCTCTCTCTGTATTATCTGCATGGAGGAAGTTCTTGCATGTCCAAGTCATTGATGAAGATTTCTCTGTGGCTGTAACTATGCAAACCCCCACAAAATAATCACTATGTGACTTACAATGTGAACACGAAATGTTATGTAGTTGTATGGATATAGACACACATGTATAAAAGTGTAAGATTACATATTTGCATCACCCTTAGCTCTGTTTTTTAAAACAAGGAAACAATAAACTCTGCTATCTCAGAATTTTCAGCATGCACTGAACATGTAGTTATCTTGACAGACTTCTATCCCCCTCTCTGAAACTCTGACGCTTCACATATTTCAAATGCCATTATAAACTAGATTTGCAAAGTCAGGATCTAAATTTGAATTTCTCTATCATATGGGACTTATTTGGCCTAAATTAGAAAATTAAGCCAAATATCAGTCAAAATTCACCACAGACATAATTGAGGGGTTATGTTGGGCTTGTATTTTTAGTATCAATTATAAATTTCCTTGATTTTTTTTTAATAAGCTTTTGGTGTAGGAAACAAGTTTTCTCCTGACAGAAGAATGATGGATGCTATCAGCTCTCAACAAATTATGAATAATTACACTCACCCTAGCTGCTCTATTTTCAGTTAACTACACATAGGAGATAATAATAGTTTAGGGAAAATGTGTTTAATGTGGGCCTCATTTTAGGGAATGAATGTGTGAAATCCAATGTCCAAAAATGTGAATATACAAAGAGTTTGAGTAACTGCCTCTGTAAATGAGACAGAGGAACTACTCTGACATTTTGTATATGGGACTAGGTGCTATTTTTGTAAAGAAGAAAAACCAAGAATGAAAAAAAACCCACATGTCCCTACATTCTCAAAAGACTAGAGAAATTTGTTGTTTGTGGTAAGCTGCTGTTGGATCCATTTGTCTGAATAAATTTGGCTAATATGTTATAACAGATAGTGTTTTGCTACCCATGGCATGATTGAGATCTATAGCTGTATTGATTATATATTATTTCAAAACCAAATAAACAGAGAGAATCCCTATTTCTGGGTGATAGTACTCAGGCAGATAAGTAATAATAAGAGGAATGCATGTGCTCTAGAAATCCATTTATTCAGAAAGATCCCAAAGCACTTATTAGATTATTAGGAGAAATCACTTGTACAACCACTTTAATAGTAGCAATGTAACAACACTTCCCAGACATCTGCAGTGAGAAAAATGTCTCATCACTGTGACTATCCCACTGCAGTCTATAAATCATCAGTAACCTCTACATTGTTGCTATTAGTAATTGGTCGTAAATATCTTTGTTAGAGCCTTAGACAATATATAGAAGATGAAGTATGTCAAAAGCCTGATCCAAAACTCTTTAGAGTAAGTATCCAGGGAGTTTAATAGGCTTTGACTCAGTCTTTTAGTTTCCTTTATTTCAGTGGGACTACTTGATTGCTAGAAGATAACTGTATTTTTCAGAGTAATACTGTTTAGGTATGTCATATAAACCATAGTTCAGAAATGTTTTTATTCAAAATAAGAGTAGGAAAGAGAAATCATGAGAACTCAACAGCAGACTTGAAGTGAGCTGGAATGTTAAACCCTGTCTGCAGCAGAGTATGATGCTCTTGAAATAGTGATAACATAGCAAGTAAGGTCAAAGAAGTCAAGAGCAGTGTCTGTATATCCACAGGAGATAGATGGGGAGGTAGTGTAATTCTTTCTTAAGGTAAGCAAATATAGAGGGTCTGCTGGTCACACACATTTTCATTTTTTGACAAGACTACTTTTTACCCACTCCCAGCCAAAGGTTTTTATACACCTTGATGCTAGAAGTAGAAACCGGAGTGCCTGGGGTACCCATATAGTTCAAGTACTAAAGACAGGAGCTAGAAGCATATAAGTAAATAAAACCTGTCACAATCTGGTTGCAATATGTTGTTGTTTTCTAGAGAAAATTGACACAAATACATGTGTGAATATATGCCATTATCTCACGTCTGAAGCCCAAGTAACTGCTTTACATTAAACTCCAGTTAGTATTTTTTCTATAAAGCTTCAACTCTAACAAATATAAAATGGTGACAACATTACCTCAGCTGTATCATCTGAGTGTGAGCACTGAGGTATATCAAAGGGCTGTTAAATTATCAATGTCCCTCTGATGCCAGTCTGATTTTAGAAGTTAGCATTCTCTAGAGGCAGTACAATACTGTCAGAGCAAGATGTGAGCAAGGGCCCAGCACCACTTCCCTCAACACACTTGGGAACTTAAAGTGCGTTACTGCTGCTTATGGCAGCTTCCCCTCAGAAAGCACTGCTCAGAGAGTCACCAGCCACGTTTCTGAACCTCTTTTGTAGGAGGGACAGTGTAGGAGGGCAGCTTCCTCATCCTCCACACCTCAGCTCACAGATCCATCCTCCCTTTACATGGTCCCTGTGTGGGATGCTCTTCCAAGTAGACCTCCTGTCTGAGTTCTCAATCTCTAGGAATAGCTGGTGTCATGTCAAGGTGTTTGGATGTCACTGAGACAAAGTAATCAGTACTGAATTACTGAAGAAATGAAGGAAATTAACTCTCCGTATAGTATGTGACAGAGTAGAGGGGAGTATTGGTATTCTGTGCACATCGAGGAAGGAGTCATTCCAAGAAGGATGGGGTGATACATAGATTAATTGATCAAAAAGTCCCTTGGAAATCAACTGACTATGTTAACATTACAGTAATTAATTTTATTTCTTCCAAGTTACTGTAGCAGCTAAATGAGCAATGTTTAATTTAGTAGTGAATTAACATTTCCATTTTCTTTTTTCCCCTTTCCAAACTTAACAAGAGCTTTGTGGAAAACAGTAGGACTACCAGAAAACAGAGGCATGCATAGGTTATGCTGAAATGAACACACATTTGAACCGGCTCTATCCATCCTTGCTCTTAATGGGGCCCTGAACTCAGTAGAGGCTGTTAGGTGCTTTTGTAATACAGATTAACAATAATACTAAAGTTCCTCTCATATCTCATTCCTCTCAAAGAGAGAGACTTAGGCTAAGATACCTTAAAGCTCTCCTTAGGCTGTTGTGAGTTCAGCGTGAAAATACATCAGTTGCCATCTCACGTTAACACTTATGGCTCTAGAAGTGGGGGCTTTTTGCTTTTACTATAGCTTGTCAGATTATGGAACTGAAGGAACCATTGATCCCTGAAGGATAAAAATCACTGAAAGGCTCCTTGAAAGAAAAATACAGTATATTCAAATAGCGTTAGAGAAAGTCCTCTCTTTGTAGTTTGAGATGTTGAAGGTCACGGAAAAAAAAAAGAAATAGACTCCTACATAAAAGTTAAAAAAAAAAGTTTAGGCAAAGCAGCCATTGCAAGTTGAAGTAGAAATAAAAATAAAACTTTAATGTTTTTTCTAATATCTGTCTTTTGTTTTTACAGTGTTAGGTCTTTACAAGAAAAAAAAAGAATAACTCATCAGCTTTTAAACTGCTGTCATAGGTGTTGATAGTAGAGAAAGGGTCTTAGTTTGTGTTGAAGAGTAAAAATGTTGAATTCATAAAAGACCAAATGAAAACTTTAGGAAAATTATTGTTGAGGAATTCTGGAGGATTTGGATATCTAATTGAAGAGAATGCCATCATTTTTAATGGCAGCCAGGTACCTGTATCTCTCTAGAAGGAAGATCAGCTTAGGGAACTTTAGCATTAAGCAACACATATATTTAGCTGTAACTGGGACAATGTTTTGCAGTGGGAGTGAGGAAAATTGGAGCACCCGGATCATGCTGTTCCCCACACAGGCTTAGGAATTCCTCCCTTCTTCTGCTTTGTGTTACATCCTAGTAAATAATGACAGGGAAGTAAAACTTGGCATTTTTAAGCTAGAAATTTTAAGGGCCTTTGTTTGTGTGGCAGCAGATTTCCATGGCAGGCAGGAACAGGGAATGTGGCCACGTCTCTAACAGAGGGGACTGCTCCAAGTAAAGTCAGCCCTGCTTCCAGGCATGCGAGTCACCAGGATTCACCTCCTGAAGGCTCTGGTTTTGCGCCCGTGGAGGCAGATGAACATCCCCATGCCTCCAGCCTGCACTGGATCATGCTAACGGGGCCAGTCAGCACAGGTTGTGCCCTGAGGATCACACCTTGGGGATCCAGTGCTGAGAAAAAGAGGGAAAAAGGCCCAGTGAAAACTGTGAAACTCAGAAAAGTATATGAAGACTCAACCTGGGGGGGAAGAACTGAGTGAGGTTTCACAAAAAGTCCATTAACTTTCTTTCATTTCTCCATGGTTTCAGACACTGAATGTATCTAGAAAACAATTAATTTATTCATTTCTGAAGACACTGTCACACAACAATACCCCCCCCCCCCTTTCTTTTTTTCTTTAATATTGTACTCTGAGAAGGCTGCAGTCTTCTGTCAAAAATAATGAGATCTGGGTTTGGTTTAGAATTTTTTCCCTGGACAAACTATTTGTGTCTTGTTTTCAATACCTGATACTTTTTACCTTACCAAGCTGAGAGTATGCGGTGCTTAAAGAGCTAAAGCATTTTATTTTTTGTTTTTCACATACTAACCTCTGACTTTCAGCCATACCCACAATATGCTCACTTTATACCTGTCAATTTATATGAGTTTTGTTTTAATTTTTGTACCAGATAAGTTCATTCTGTGGTCTTCACAAAGGCTAGGCAGAGAGTTTCCCAGAAACCTAGCATTTCCAAATGCCCCTTCAAGTGGAAGCACTTACTGCAATTTAAATATTCAAGCACTTTTATTTTGATGTTAATATTGTTTATAGGGAAGCAAATGCAAATAAGTGGTAAAAACCTTTTGGTATTAGGTCACTAAAAATCCGTTCTTGACTTCCTGCCCACAACTACACCTTTTTTCAGACCTGTCACCCATTTCATTTAAGCACTTAGCTTTCTCCTAATGAATGAATTGGCATTTCATATTATCTTGTTATCCTATAAAGCAAAATGCATACTCAATAACATTAATGGTAATTTCTCATAAAGACACATTATCGATCCGGGCGCTACCTGTAAGCATTGAAAATTGCAGCCTGCACACAGAGCTTTTCACATCTGGGCCTGAAGAATTAAAGAAAAATTAAATTTGACAGCAGTAAATTCACAGGCACAATCTAGGCACCAATTTATATGCAAAATGAAATGCTTTATGAAAATTTCCTCTATTTTCTCACGGAGATTTGGGAAAAAGATTTCACTAGATGCTTCTTTCTCTAATATCTCTCTACTTAAATATTATACTGCAGTCACTGCAGACTCCCTTTGATGTATAAATAATCAAGTTAAATTATGTGCAGCAAGGAGACTAGTGCTCTGCCATTCTTATTTTACAAAGTAATATCTACCCTAGAGGGTCAAATTTCCCTGACAAATTCTTAATTACTATGTTGCAACAGAAGCAGAATCTATTTGTGCATAAATCCCGGGCATTCCCTTGTGGTAAGTAACTAATATTACCAACCATTTCACTTGGCCTGTTCACTGAACTCAATAATTAGATAATACTTTTGATGATGGTACATTTGAAGTCTTAATCCATTTAATTTTTTATGAGATTTTTTTTTATTTTAATAGGGATATGTTAGTGACCGCTGCCTATTTAAAAATCATTAAAATTCTGTCCACAGCAGTAATAAAGATTAAAGATTACTAATATGGCATTCATAACCTTTTTGGTTTTCTAGAAATCTGGGGCTTAAGGTAAATGTTAAAGGTCATTTAATATGTTAGTCAGTAATTATAATCCTGGGTAATAGGTTCCTTTTCTAATTATCCTGGTATAAAAGTTCTATTGTTTGGGTCTATTCTTCTGATTTTCTTATTTGGGTTTTTAGGGTGGATGAGTAATCCTAGAATTAAGTTTCTGAACGCTGATGAAAGCAGGTAATGCACAATGATTAACTGGATAAAAGCCCTGTGTTTGAATGCCACATAATATCTTGCCTTGAAGTCACTTACAAAAGATGCAGCATCCCTTTCTAGGAGAAATAAAGCAGAAAGGTCATTGCAGAGATTAATACCTTTTTTTTATTTTAATATCAAACATTGACAAATAAGATAAAGGCTTTGTGAGCAAGCTTGGAAGAAAGTGAGAGTGGTTAAACACTAGATGGGAGAGAATCTTAAAAGAATAATCTTCCGGTCATTTCAGAGGCAGGGAAAGAAAACTTCCTCCTTGAGGCCCTGATTCAGGAAAACATTCAGGCATGTGTTTTATTGAATGCAGCATATTCTGCACACTTTCCTGATGTGCAGCTTGGATCTGCACCTAACTACTGCCCAGCAATACAACTGAGATTACTGAAGCTTGCTGAAGAAAATCTTCTTTCCCTTCTGATTCTTGCCAAAAAAATCTGAGTGATACTGTCTTAGAAACACACTTATTTTCTATGATGCAGATATTCTGTAATGCATTTCTTCCCTTACCTGTTGTGGGAAACTGACCCACTATTTTGAAATGTCTTTCTAAGTCAGCTAACAAGAACTACAACTTCTGTAGATCATTGGAAAATCCTCCGGAAGTTGGAAGTCAGAAGCTGTGGGGGACACGGCAAGATATAAAAATCTCAGGAAAAGCAGAAGACTCTCTCTTTTTCCCCCCACCACATTGAGAGAGCACCGCTGTGACTGTAGCCCGGAGACTAGCCGCGGCCGTCCCTGTCGCTGTGGTCATATCAGTTTTTTTTCTCTCTCTCTCTCGTACGCACGCTGCCAAGCGCTTGGCAAGACTGCTCCTGCCAAGAACGCGCGAGCCCCAAGATGTGCTCCACTGCCTGTCTATCGTGTGCCACCGCTGCCGCTGGGGAAAGCGCGGAGAAGAGGCTGGCTCTGATCCAGGCTGGGTCCTGTTGCCACCCACCAGCGTGAGCTGCTGCGGCTGCGGCCGCTTCAAGTCAGGTTCCGTTGCCACCTGCCACACCCTGCCTGGACCATTGCCACATGCCGGAAGAGGGGTAGATACACACAACACACCATCTACATAGAGGTTATATTTTGACCCAATTAAGTTCTTATTTGCCCTATCCCCTCAGTGGTTCTCTAGTTCTCCTCAGGGAAGGGAGAGTGAGTGGGTGGGTGTGGCGTATCGTGGTATCTCCATAGAGTAGGTACGGTTTATGTGAATATATCTGGTAATAAATTCGTTAAATACTCGTTGGTCTCCGTAATTGCCTACGAGCTTGGGGGGGAAGTATCTTGCTCTACCCAAGATCCCCTTTCCCTTTGGGAGGTAGGCTGGATGCTTGCGCCCCGACCACGACACCTGTACATAGATATATGAACAAAATTTATGCTCCAGGACCTGAATTCTGGAGAAAGCACTTAAAATAACGTTTAAGTACAAGATATTTTATTTTAAACACATTCTTAATCACCCTTTAAGTGTGTACTAAAATACTGTGTTGGGTCACAGTGCCCTGCTGAATCAGCTCAGGCCCTGTGAATGGTCAAAAGGGACAAAAGTCCTCCTGTAAAACCTGGATTTCTGGCCAGATGTCTTGATGCTAGCTGTGGATCTTGCCACACGCTACAACTGCGAGCCATCATGCTCTATCTGCAGAAATAAAAATGTAACAGAAAACTACAACAACAGTAAAAAAATATCTTTGGGAAGTGACCTGCTCTTTATAGTGCTCTTCAATTTTCACACAGTACAAATGCATAATAACATTAAAAACTCCAATGTCACTAACTCTTATTTCAGCGGTAATTATATCTCACTAGCTGGCCTTGGGCAAGTCACTAAGGCCATATCCGAAAAGCATCTGCAGGTCACGATTTTTTCTATGGACACTGAGCAGCTTCTAGGGCTACAGATTTTTGCTGGAGCTGAAGTTCTGTACTTCTGAAAATCAGACCTCCAATGCCTTAGCATGGGAGTAAAAAAAAATGTTGACAAGCCTATGAAAATCCTGGTCTTAGCATGTCCATTTTAAAAGGTGATATTGCTTGTTGAGGTGGTATGAAGTTTAAATAGTCAAGTTTTATAAGTCACTTCCCTTTGCAATAGGAAGGCAATTGATAGTACACCAGTTGATAAACCACTGAAAATCATAACCCAAATCTTTTTCAACAGTCTTCTTTATTCCTGAAGATTTACAAATTCACAGCCTCTTGTACTTAATTTCAAAGGAGTTAAAAAGCAGAATGATAAATAAAATCTAGCTATGATTGGTGAAATTTCAAGAATCCCAAATCAGAATTGTATATAAACCCTTGATTAAGAAATTAATCTCTTATAAGCATTTCCTTCATACTGAAACCCAAGTAGCAAAATCTGAGGCTTTCTTATAAAGAAGCAATAGCTGACTTCAGAAGAAGTTTAACTTCCTGATCTTATCAGTAAATCCACGTGAGCAGCCTTATTTCAGAGCTGTTTTGAAATACTAGAGTGAAGAGGGTATGTTAAAGTTCTAATTCTGTGTACTTTTCTGCCTCTATTTTTTCGCCTTTTACCCAGCTGCAGCTTTGCAATGAGTCCTTCCTACCAAATACTACACAACATTCTTTTAAAGGAAAATAAAGACAGCAAGAGCTTCATGTTTACACACTAGCACATAATTTACCTATTCACCAACCTTATGCTAGATAAAATTTGTGAGCACCTCTCATGGCTATTTCCAAACTAAAGTGTCACTTCGAACCCAAATTAACAAACTTGGTCGAAATTAGTAATGGGCTAGTTATTAGGAATATTCACAGGAACCTCTGGCTCAGTTTCTACCAAAGAAACTGTGATCAGATGTTAGCTCTTTAAACTGAGTATCTGTCCATGAAAAGAGCACTGGAAAAGGAAGAAATCTACGATGTGCCTCACCAAACAAGCTTCAAGTTACTTGGATGACACAGTCAGGCTATGCTTATCCTCTGAACACACAAGGCATACCACCAGCAGCAGGCAGTTTCTGAGCCATCTGGGCACCAGTGACGGCTCTCCAGCCCTTCTCAAAAGTTGGAGAAGCTTCAAGACTTCATCTAATCTACATTTCACTAAGATATTTTGCCTTCTCTCAAGTCTGGATGTTCTTGCCATGTTTCATTCCTATATCACATCTCCCATGTTAGTGATCAAGTGTAATTGGACCTGCTTTGCTTCTTTCATAGGTATTCTGTGGATAGAGGACCCTTGTGGATAAACTATATCTTGCACAGTCACATCTTGCACAGCCACTTTTTGTACAGACACAGCTGCATAAGGGCTGATGCAAAGTACCCCTGCAAAGTGTAACAAAGAAATATTTTGCTTGTGGGATAATAATTTTTACATTTTCCATTATTCTGCAATGTGAATGAAAATGATAGCTACAAGATTTTATATTATTCAGTCATCTGCTATTTAATCCTCACAACTGTGAAGAAGAGCTGGATTTCATGGGACCAATGAGGAGAGATGCACAGTGAGTAATGATCAAGTACAGTGGAAATCTGCAGTACGCTCAACACCTTCTTCCTATCTCTAGCAGAGGGTGCAGTCATGTTGCAGATGAGTAACCACAGTAATTCTGTCAGCCCAAAAGTCGAATTGGCCAGAGTCTGTGGGTGACTGTTAGGCATTACTGGTGAGGCACAACTGGTTAGCTCCATGACACCTTCCTTCATTCAATTTCTGAGTGCTGTTCCAGCCATCAGTAAACCCTCAAAAAAGTAAATTTCATCATAGGCAAGAGCTAACATTAGTTTTCACCCAGTCATCTCCTTAGTAAAACTATGGGATTAAATTTGGGATCTGGGCTGGTAAATTTTCGTAACATCTTTGTGCATTTGGTAAGAATTAACTTGATAGCATCTAAATATACTGTTTATTATTTCTAAGTTTAGGACTCTAAATGATCAGCTGATATAAAGGGAGAACTGAGATACTCAGAAATGATACAATGAAACACTATCCAATTATTTTATATGTTATTGTTTATTTTCTCTCAAATTAAACCTAGTTTCAAATTCTTGAGGCAGAATGAAAGGGAGAATAACATTCGGAGTATTTTAAGCCACACTTCAACAATGAATCTTTTTAAACCTTAAAACTATTTTACAACTATATATACCCTTCCTTTTGTTTATTTCGGTGAAATATTGTCAAAGTTATTCCCTCTTATATACAAGCATAAATACGCATAGAGAGTCTTGAGGTTCATAAGACTATATATGCATAACTTATAGTATAAACTGTCTTATAGATTGAAGCATTAGTTCAACAGCACAGAGCAACATAATTAGAAGTATCAAACTATGTTACTTCCTGTCACAGATTTTTGCTTGAAAAAGTTATAGAACAGAAAGGAACAGATTCCCGTGCCCCATAGCCATGCTTAGAAATAGCAGAAGACAATACCAAACTGTATGTCTTCCATGGAAAATTCATTAAGACATACACAGGTTGGTCTGTCTTCAATCTGAGGTATGTGAAATCTAAATTTGGATTTGACTCTCTTAGATATAATATATCAAGATATTCTTTATTTAAAAATGAGCAATTTCCTAAGTGTTAAATGATTTAAATAGGAAAAAAATTAAGAGAAAATCACAACGCTTAATGAAAAATGTTCTTTTTTCCTTCTGCTTGAATTCTAAAATTAAGAAAAAAGTTCTCAGATTTATTTTTAGTAAGTTGCTCTTTACTTTTCTTCTTTCTTTAGTTTTCTTTTATAAATCTCCCCTTCAAGTGACTCCTTGCACTCTAAATCATCTTAACAGGCTAAATTCTGAAACTAATTGCTATAGCTGCACTTGGAAGGAGGAAAGCGGAGTGACATCTATCAGATAAAAAAGCCTCCTGCTGGTGTGTGATAGCCTGGTGTATAAGAGCAAGGCTTGCTCTAGCAAAAATACCCATTTAAGCTTGCCTGAGAAATGCTAAAATATGTTCCTTTAGTTAGCACTTAGCCTGTCCTCTGCTTCATTTACCGTCCTGGGCTGTGAGCACCTTTTCCTTCGTGGTTTTGAGGTAATAACTGAAGCAATACTGCAGGGTACTCCTGAGCTCTAGCCAAGTGTGCTGCCCTAATAGAGAGCTGAGACTAGGGACTTGGCTGGTGACACAAAGGTCTCATCAAACTGTGTAATTCATGGTCTGAAATAATTTTGTGACTCTGGATATATCTGTCCTCTGTATGGGTTTAGACAGAACTACATTAGTAATGTGATTTATTCCTCACAAACAGAGCTGAATAGAGGTACCCAAGCCATACCAAAACCTGTAACTTCGAATTAGGTGATTTGGGGCTAGGATAGGAAACAAGAAACATTCTCAGTAGGAGAATTGATTATTGCTACTGAAAGGAATTGGTATACAGAAAATAGTGTCTTAAATACCACCAGTCTTTGTAACTTGTACGTAACAGCTCTGGTAAGAAAGAAACGCAGTGACAACTAAGATATAGGTAGGACTCACAATAAACAATCCAAGACTGGTTATATGCAGAAGTGTCAGATAATAATAGGAAGAGGCTCAGAGAGGCATAGGGTGGAGGCACTGGAGTAATGATAATGAAGAATAATTTTTTTAAAAAGTATATTTAAAAGGCCTTTTGCTTGATAACTAAGTAAACTCTCTACTCACTGAAACTGGATAGTCAAGGGATAGCAGATAAGTACTATTTTGCCTAAATTAGAAAAGACATAAAAGGCATTTCCTTTTTTCTCCACTTCTAAGGTAATGCAAATAGCAGGAATGCAAATACTAGGTATCACCTTTGTATAACCGTAATCTTCTTGTCTTTCTGTTTTTTTGGTATTGTAAGACCAATAGAACTAGGTATCTTGATATAAATTCGTGTGAGTTATGCCTACAGAGATTGTTCAATTTCTGAATCAGCCAGACAGTTGTGACCAGATTTTTTTCTAGTCCCTAGGTTCTAAAATACCGTGAGAAGGTGACAGAGGAAAGATTATTTAATTCAAATGAAAGAAGAAAACAGAAAAGAAAAACACTCTGTTTAGAGATTAGGATTGTCACCTGGGAAGAGTGAAAAACTCCATCCAGATTTTGCTCATATTGTTGCATGCACATTTCACAATAGGGCACAATCTCTAATGGCCCTGCCATATAATCTAATGCAATGCTTTCTCTTTGCTGAAGGAAGTTGTGTTTGAGAGGTCTGGAGGGAACACTCATTCTGTACTGGTGTTATAGCAGTAATCAAAACCAATGTTCCTTGTATCATTGTCTCTGCTGTGGAGGCAGTGTGCCTGTGGACAGAGTCTATATGCCTATTGAAAGACTTGACTGGAGTTCAGGTATTTAGCGACTGGTCAGGACAGATGATAATAACACCACAGGTCTTGTCTTTGCTCTGCTAGTCCCACAATTCCTGTTTATTCTCCTGAGGTTGGAAGTCAGAGGTGAAAGGACTGAAACCCTTAATTTTAAAGACGCCTTCACTGCCCTGCCTGGGCATATGATTTGGTCATTGCCTCAGGTTTTCTGTCTGTAAAATTAAAATATTCCCTTCTGAAATTATATAGTGATAAGCATTATTTTTATTCAGGGACCTGGAAAGGGGGATAATCTAGAGCTACTCTTCTGTGGTTTTTTTGTTTGTATATCTGGAGCATACCAGTAAACAGTTTGGAAAGCAAACATTTGATATTTGGTGCATGAAAAAAATACAGGTGACTAGGTATATGCAGACGTGAATGAATTAATGAACATTTTAAACAACAGGAGAAACCATTCTGTTCAGAAAGTCCAGTACCCATATATATAACTGTATATATATGCATATTGCCACATTCTCTTTGAGCTAACCTTTGTGCGAGAGAAACTTCTGCTGATGTCAAATGACCAGGAGGACATTAGCAGCTGATATTGGTGCTTGCCAGGTGCTTTTGGGTATGTCTCCCCACCACCAGGCTAGCTTCCCTCACTACTGCCACTGACCTTGCAAACAGCTCCGACAAAGGTCGGAATGGATTCATTGATCAGCCAGGCCAAGCATATGACAGTCTGTGCCTTAATTGAATCCCAAAAGGGGGCAGACTGGGTTTTTATTACAGAGGCCAGACGATAGCACTCATTAAAAGCTCCACAGACTGTGTGGTTTACTAATTAGTTTATTATACAGACACCTTGACGATGGGCAAAGTTGTCATTTTGCCCTTTATCGCACAGGGGATGTTGTTAAAAGTTTAATCAGCTAACACTGACCAACTTAGCTTGGCAGGCTGTGGACAGTCATTACTGAGGTCACCCCTGCTGTAGCAATTCTGACAGGGTCACAGCATGAATCTCCAATAAAAAGCACGTTACATAAGGTAAGAGTGCACCTGAAAAGGAACCAGGAAAAGAGATGTACTCAGTGGGGAGTAGGAAACAGATGGACTGCTAGGACAAGTGAAGCCTGTTATGGTTTCTCTTTGCTTACATTGTTTAACATATGCTTTTTGGAAATATGGGGAGCTCTGGGCTATTGCTGTGATATGTTCATTAGAACGCAAGATAGCCTGAACCAAGCGCTGTGTGAACATGCATTAAGTATCTCTGGTTTTGAGAAAGCAGAGATAATTTTGCTAGTTAAGTAATGCCTAATGCCCAGCTAATGGACTGGTCCAGAGCAATAGGAGAACTTGCACTGAGAAAACTGAGTCAAAGAGTGAGACAACACACTAATGTTTCCCCCTAATGTTGCTTTTCTTTCCAACTTACTCTGGGTAATTTAGTAATGTACCTTAGTATCTTTATTGTTACAGCTCAGAAAACTTATCATAAGGTTACTTTTGCTAGTTTTACTACAGTGACATCTGGAAGTCTGAGCAGAGTTCAGGACCTGCTAATGATCAGTCTTACACACAAAAATGCCCTGTATCAGCTTTATATCAAAAGACAAAGAGTATGACTAGATACGCCAGATTAAGACTGCTGTGAAAAAATGAGGCAAAAAGACAAACGTCCTTGACCTTTTTTTCAGAGTCCCGTTGACTAAACCATGCTGCAACTTGACCTTTTTTTTTTAGGAAACTAGCTGAAAACAAAAATAGCTTAATCTGTCTATCAATCACACCTATGAGCCAACTTCAGTCAAATCTGAGACTGGATAAGGACCTGAGTTCCTTAAAGTCATCCAGTAGTGGGTAGTTCCTACAAATGCTGGCAGAAGAATACCATTTTTAACAGTTTCCTCAAGGGAAAGACAGGGAAAACAGCAGTCATCCCTGCTGTTTGGTTGCAGCTGGCTGGCAAATCAATCGGTCAGCATGCCTAACGTACCATATCAGCCGTGAGACGTGCTGTCTCTTATTGAGCCACAAAGAAACCCAGGTAGGAAACACAAAGCAGATGGAGAATCTGTGACAGACGACATGAAGCAAGAGGGTATTTGAGGGCAGGTCAGGGAAACATCATCGTTTCACATGGAGGAACAGGTGAAGTGGGATGACATGAGCAAATGAGTTTAGAACAGGCTTTTAAGAGAGGGATTGAAAGAAAATGAGTTTGTTGAGGTTGGTATCTGTAGAGGATATGGGACAAAATCCCAGATAAAATGAGGTTTTGTTAGTTGCTGTACATTGAGCAAATAATTTCTTCAGGTGTATAGCAGTGTGACATGAAAAGTAAACCACTTCCCAATCTTCAAACAGGATCATGACATAAACAAAGTAGAGATGACCCCACAAGGAATCTCTCGAGCCTGAGTTTCAGTTTACAGGGACAGGAGTACACCATCATGTCATCTAGAACCTGGAAGTGACTACTGAATGTACACATCATTGGAAGTAGTAGCAAAGAAAGATAGCTGTGATACGGAGTCACAGCTACAGGCTCTGATAGAAAAAATGTTTGTCAAATTGGAAGCATTTAATAAGTGTGGTGGCTGTTAGCCTGATAGAGTATTAGAATATTTATTCTTGGCTCCAAGACACTTAGGACAGAATAAGCTGGACATGACTGCATTTTGGCTTTGCCACAAAACATCATCTGTATTCTTTGTTTGAGATCTGGGTTAGGGTCTCTCATTTCAAAGATCATTCACAACCACCATCTGTAGTTCCAGCATATCAGTTCAGAAACCAGAAAAAATACTAGCTATACAGGATGTGTTATCTTATGGGAGCTAGAGCAGTATATGAGATATATTGCATTTGTTTCACTTCTGATTATGGCTTTTTTATTTGTACATAGAGATCAGTTGAAATTTGGGCTTTGGTGAATCAAATGGGGGATTTGGTTCTTGACTGTAATAGGGAATTTCACATGGAATATCACCACATATTTTTAAGACATGCTTCCTCTGGCCATATGCCATTTACAATTGCATCACTTAGCGAATGAACATGGAAAGGTAGGAGACCAATTTTCTTGTTTCACTTTGGCTTTTTTCTGTTCCATATGTCCAACGCATCCACTTTAATATTACATCATCATGGAAGACATGAATGAGAGAGTTCATGTGAAGCATGTTCAATCCAGCATAACGAAAAGTCTTACAATCTCATTTAAACACAAAATGCAACTCCGAAACAATTAGGCTGTTATCTGTGTCTAGCTGAAGCATAAACTTTGGTCCTGATTCTCGTATGTACAGGGTGAGAATTTTGTCAGACCACTCCACAGCTTTTTCCAGCCTAGAAACCTTAGCTCCTTTGCCAAGAAAAGAAGTCCTAATGTAGGGGAGCTCATATACCTGAAAATCTCATGCTGTTCTGGAGCTGAGATATAGAGATGGGCCCAGAAGGCTGGTGTCACCATCATATTCCCAAATAAATGCATATGGGGATTCAAGAAAGTAAAGCATAGCCTGGTGTACTTCAACATGTACGATTCTTTTTCATTTGAACATTAGAGTAAGGTGCAGTGGCAGAAAATGTATATCAATCATCATATGGAGTAAAGATCCATGAGTGGGTATTTACAAAACATCATGAGCACTGTGCACTGTAGGGTGTGCAATGTAGGGAATGTGAGAGGGAGCCAACTCTGTGACAAAACACAACAGATGCACCTCTTTTCACAGCAACATTATCTGAATGCTAAGGACAAGAACAGAAAAAGAATATTGGACAGACCCTCAACTTGTTTTCATCAGCATAGTTCCCTTACTTTTAATTTTTACAAGCTGAGTTTGACCTGTGCCTCTATTTGAAACATGGATCCATTAACTTTACTCACACAGGAATCTTTCCAGAGTATATTGCTACACCATGGCGAGCAATGGGTCATGTAAAATGGAGGTACCATTGCTAGTTAACATGTCTTGGTAGTCACCCCAGAAGTCTTCTCACAATGACAGATTGCTCTGTTACAACCACACAGGCAAATGCTCCATCATTAACTCACTTTAAAAAAAGCTGCCTTAACTGTGAAACTAAAAGACTCCAACTTTTCCTTTTGCTGTAGCTCCCTCAGGCAATGAAGGAATTTGTGATGTGTGTCAATGAGACATTTGAAATCTCACACATTTAAATCATCCCGACTTCAACAGCATTTTAAATACACTGAAACTAGCAGCATTTCTAAATTCAAACACTTACCAGTTTCCTTTCCACAAGCTTGATCCTGTGAGCCTCAAAGGCAGTAGAAAATGTTATTATGCGAACAAAGTGTCTCTCTGTAACTGAATTAAATATAAATCCATTAAAAAGAGAGAGAGATAATATAATAATTAATACTTTGTACTAGTATATTACCTTTCTATTGCAGACTAAAGGTATTAATTCAGTCTTAGCCCACCATTTCTCTTCCCATTTTACAAATAGAAAAATTGAGGCACGAAGGGGCAAAGTAATTTAGCTGAAGGCAGAAGGCAAATTATTATCAGGGCAGAGATAAAATCCTGGAAATCTGGTTCTCAGTGCTGCATCCACTGTTCTGGCACCAACTTTACCACAAAGCAAAGGTACAATAGAAAAAAGGTGCCAACAGCAGCACTATTTGAAAATGGAAATACAAATGACTACAACGAAAAACAACAGTGAATCCTCAGTCCCCAAATCTCAGCCTCGGAAGTATGTACAGCTCAGAAGTAAGAAATCTCTAACTACCGTGGCCATTATTTCAAGCAATCTACCACATGCATTCAGTGGTGGGCAAATTATGATAACTTCGCCATATCATGTGTGGTATTTCTCAAGGTACATGAAGAAAATCTCATAATCCTATCCTGCAGTCTTTCACCATGCAAGTCAGTGAGGAGTTCCCATTAAATTCAGTGGTGTGAGACTGCAATTAAGCAGCGATTAAGGGTCACACCATGCAGCCCACTGGAGGGATGAGCTGTGTTCTGGCTAACACGATTGACAAACAAACTCTTTTGAAGTGCTTAGACATAGTGCATTAGAAAAAGTACCCAGTGTGAGGAATTACTGTTCTACCCTCATACAGACATATATCCAGGCTTCACTCAGCCCTGCAGATGGATGGACCTGTTTATCCTCCAGAGGGATTTTACATGGCACCAGTAGGCTGCCCACAATGCAAAATCAGGCCTTTAATGATTGCTTGTGAGAACTCAGAAGGACAAAGCATTTCATGAATTGTCCATTCCTAATCAGTCTCTTAATAGATCTATAAATGAATAAATACCCTAAGGAAATTGCTACTTTAAAAAAGGAAGAAATTGGGTACCACTTTGAATATTGGCAGACACAAGAGTTGCCTTTTAACTCTGGAGTCATTCAACTTTTGTTGGAGTGTTACATAAAAGCTTTTAATTTACTGAGTACCTTTTTGTGAGTCGAGGGGATCATTTGTGACTAATGAAGAGCAAAGAACATTTTAATAATAGTGACAACTGGCTTTGATATTAATATTGTCTCCCAAAAAAAGTCTCTTTTGAAGTCTCTGAGATTAGGAAAACCCTTTATATTTTATCCAACCATGTTAATAAAATTGCCTTGCCTACATAATGCTCTCTCCAAAGCAAAAGTAATTTTCCCCCACTTAGTTCCCTGTGCTATCCTTTGGATATTTTTATATAATTTTTTTCTCACTTGTCATTTTTCTGTTCATCAACATTTCTAATTTTTTTATTAGTTTTCAGAAATCATATTTAAATGAAAACCCAAGTGTAATGTACTATTTCTTACAAGAACTTGAATACATTTAATATCTTTAAAAACGGAAACCTTTTTGCATGTCATTGGTATTTCTTGAGACTCTTTTAGGGGGGAAGTAGGATGATGTTTATGATCCTTCAGTGTTTCTTAGAACTGCTGGAGTCTACTGAAGGATCAAAAAGCCCAGGTCACCCCAGAAACAATACTGTTAGGTGTAGATCCTTTCGGATGTTTACCTAGACAAGGAAATTCAGCTGATATCCAGAAATATAAAAATTTAAAATGTTGCTGAAAATGCATTATCAGTTGTCCTGGTTTGAGTTAGAACCAAACCAATTCGGTTTCAGTGAATTTATTTTTCAGCTAAGTCTTTTCTAACTAACCACACTTTCTGAAGCTAACAGCATGTTTTTGCAGACAGTGTCCACTTCTAGCAGTGATAAGACTTGATATTTAGAGTTACTGCCAAGGATTGGTGTGCGGACCAAGGTCATCGCTAACTCTTGTGTACCACATTGCGGGGTGCAGAAGGCCACACTTGCAGGGAGGAACGGCCAGGACAGGTGACTCTAAACTGACCAACAAGATATTCCATCACATATATGTCATATTCAGTATAAAGCTGAGGGATCATGAGGGTCTCAATGGTTTTTTACCTTTTTCTCCCTTCCTGTCTACCTTCAGGATCCTTCTGCTGGCCTTCGCTTCCCCTGGGGAGCCTTCTTCCCTTCTTGGACCCTCTCATGCCTTTGATCCTGATTCGTGTGTTCCTAAACCCGGTTCCTCTCTGCTGCTGAGCCCAGTTTGGGACTTTGCCAGTGTGTGCATGGCCTCCATGGTAACAGTGACATAATTGCCATCATGGGGAGGTTGAGTTCAATACTGGTTTTGTATATATCCCATTTTATTATTATTATCTTCATTAAAGCTGTTTTAGTTTTCTAATGTGGCATTCTCCCTTTCATTCCCTTCCTCTCCCATTTGGGAGGGGAGGGAGCCATAAGTCTCTCTCCCTTACCCTCTTTCTCTTCCTCTTTTGGAGGTGGTTAACAGAGGGGTTAACAGAGAGCGCCTGTTGTAGGCCTGGTGGATGGAACCTAAACCTCGACATCAATTTAAACAAGACACCTTCCCTAGGAAGGGAAGGATCAGAACAAAAGCCCAGATTAATATAGGACCTTTATCCTCCTAAGGGATAGCACACTGTCCCTGTGTGCTGAGACATGATATTTCCACAGCTGGCAGTAGGCTTTATGATTCCTGGCTACTTCTCCTTTATTGTTTCCAAGATGAATTGCAGTCCCAGTGTCATGGTTATGGTTTCCTTAAATGCAAGGGTTTATATCATATAATTTCCTGAATTTGCCTCCCTAAATTCTTCCTCCATTTGTAACAGGAGCATGTTTTCTCATTTTTTTTATGACAAACTGTTGTACAGTACCCCCATGTCATTCAATACATGTCACACTCTTCCCAGAGAGAACTGCATTTGAGTGGTGTGCTTTTGAGTGGTGGGCAGGTGCTTTTGCTGACTGAAGCCTTCTTCAGGAAGGTATAAGTTTTGTAGAAATTTTGATAGAAGAGAAGGAAAACATTAATCTAGTTCTCTTCTAGGTCTGTTGTTGTGTGAACAATGCCATATAGATGTCAACATACATATGACAGTGAAGTTGAGGAAGGCCAATGAGGTAGATGTCCTGCTGGGAGTCTGTTATAGACCACCCAACCAGGATGAAGAGGTTGA
>JAVSBS010011815.1:0-12967 GCA_033124195.1 Coracias cyanogaster | reverse complement strand
CCCCATCCCTGGCACCATTGCAGGTGAGGTTGGCCGGGGCTCGGAGCAACCTGCTCTAGTTGCAGATGTCCCTGCTTCCGGCAGGGGGTTGGACTGGATGGCCTTGAAAGGTCCCTTCCCACCCAAACCATCCTTTGATTCTATGTGTGAGTGTGAAGTAACCCAGTCTCTTTTCACATCCCTCCATGCTCAAACCCCACAGCTGCAGATGAACTTTTCCGAGGGGCTGCAGTTTTAAAATACTTCTAAGCCGCAGGGACCAAATGTGCATCCAAAGGCCACTGGGAAGAGGCGCCTGTGGCCCGTTGTGGAGGCAGAAGGACGCAAGAGGCCCTTGGGGTGTCTGAACGCGCGCTGAGATGTTGTCTGAACATGAACCCTGTGTGCTTGGGCTCCTGCCAAGGTACACGTTGAGCTCAACCACTTCAGACAGGTCTCCCAGTGAAGGAGGCTGCCAGCAGCGCTGTAGCAAGAAAAAAGGGGCCGAACAAGCCCAAGGGCTCCACTTCCTTCCTGCCGTGCGTGGCTCCAGCATCCCATCGGGCACTGGCAGAGCCGAGGCTTCCAGCCGCGCGTACAGGTGAGAACCCCTACCACGGGGCCCTGGACACCAGCCCAGGCTGCTAAGACCAGCAGCACCACGCAGGTGGACTTGTTGAGCAGCTACACCTGTAGCAGCAAAGCCACAATGATGTGAGGTGCTTTTTAAATTTTTTTGGCATGCTAGAAAAGTTGGCTGCAAGAGGTTTGTGCATCTCCTGTAAGCGAATCTATTCTCCTCGGTGTGTTTTAACCCTGCTGGAATTGGAGGTCGCCACTGGAAAGCATCCATGTGCACCAAACCCTTCCAGAGCACAGTTTTGAGGCTCTTCTGCAACATCCTTGCAGTTCTTGTCCTGCTGGCGGCATTGCACTGTGCCAGCTAGCCCTGGAAATACATCTCATGGCAAACTCTGAATTCTGCATTAGGGAAAAAATGGAAGGAAAAACCGAACGGAAAAGATCCAAGGCAATTTTAGGTCCATAAGCTATTAAACCGAAGGACACACATCGAGAAGCCACAGATGCATTAGCTGTCCCGCATCAGGAAAACCTTTGTAAATTAGTGAAAAGTTAACTGTCCGTCACTGCCTGTGGGATTTAGTACAAATGATACTTACAAACAGCATCATTTGTGCTCGCAGCATTTACTAACCCGCAGGCAGGACAGCCTTAAAGACCAGCCCATCTCTAGGGATGCTTCCGTGGGCATAGATTACTGCTACTGATGAGCGTAATCAAGTTAAACATTTCCCCAGCTCTCTACCTCCTTCCCATTACATTTCAAACTAGTTTACCCATGGCCGGGGCAGGCAGAGGTGTGGTGTCCTCGGCTCGGGTCAAGCCGTTCGGGTGCAATGGAATGAATCCCGGCCTCTCCCACAACCATCAGGCTCATAAGCAGCTGGACCAGAAACTACGCTCAGGGCTTTTTTTCTTTTTAAAGGTGGTTGTGCACAGAGACAGCCGGCAAAGCGCCTGTGGCTCCTTCACAGACAGGCTTTAGCTATAGGTGAAGGCAACTAAACAGATACTGCTCGGGAATTCTTGCTGTGGGACCTCAGATAATCAGTGTGCTATTTCTGGAGCTATTCAAGATTTTATCTCCTTTGAACTTCCTTCATCTGGGTTGGGAGAGGGCTCGGGCTTTATCTTCAGGGACAAAGATAAGCCTCTGATAAACACATGCGAGAATTGTGATTATTTCACTGCTCACGTTGAAGGCTTAGAAATTCTTTTTTCTCCCCAGTACCTAACCAGTTTGGGAGCATGGGGTGAGAAGGGCAGGGGTCCACCTCCACAGCAGGGAGGGATGGGACAGCGTGAGAACTGCCCTGTGTAAACCCAGCCAGCAGCAGAGCGTCCCGTTTGTCACCAAAGCGAAGCTGGGCGTGCTTAAGGTGAAGGTACCAACAAAAATCCCGGGCTTGTGTCTCTTGATGCCAGCACAGCAAGGAGCCAAGCGCCTCATGGTTCTACTGGTGAAAGAGGTGAAAAAAAGGGAGGAAGAATAAGCAGCAGTAGACAAAGTCTGGCATAAACAGCTCCTGGATAATTCCACCAGGTAACCTGAACTTTATTGTGCTACATCCAACATGTAGGACTATAGCCCCGGGGTTTAAAAATAAACCCTCCGGGCTTCCCTTGACCAGCCAGACGCATGGGAGGGGGACACAGTGTCAACAGAGGGCTGCAAGCATCCCCTCCAGCTCATCACGGCTTGCCGCTTCGTCCCAAACTGTAGATGACGATGTCCTTAAGGTCTGCACCCTGAATTCATACCCAGCCTTCTAAATCACCCTTAAAATTGTTCTGCAGCACCTCAGCCTCCCAAGAAAAGCCTGGCTGAGAAGCGGCCTTCTTTTTATTGTCCTTGCTTTCACAAGCACCACAGCTGTACCCCTCTCCTGACGGTGTGGGTTTTCAGGGTCCTCCCTCCACGAAGGCACACTCAACCCAGTCCTGATGCACAGCATTGCATCCACCCCACCCCGGCCTCACAGCTGCTCGGGGTAAAAGAGCCACAAACTGGCTTTAAAACTAAGAAACCTGACCTCTTTGGTTCTGCTTGGCTTCTGCTTTCTCTGTCAGAGCTCGCCAGCAGCTGTCAGTCGTGAGCTACCCTGGCAGTTTTATTGTGAAATAAAACACGATCTTCACACAGACAAGGCCGCCGGCTGGTGTCAACGTAACCGCTGTGAGCAAACAGCTCAGAAAGCTCCTTGGTACATCTCCATTAAGAACTTTTGGTGGCTGTGCAAGGGGTACAATCATCCCCTTCCCAGATTTCCTTTTCCCAGCCCCAGCACACCCTTTACAGCAGGACTCTGTCATATACATGTTCTCCTTTCTAGCAAGATTCTTTACTGAAAAACATTTCCCTGTTACTGCTTTTCTGCCACTCCTTTCTACAGATATTAAAAAAGGGCTATTACAAAACATTCCTATAAAAAACCCAGCTCTTTTAAGAGGAAGTGTTTGAAAACACAATTTATTAGGAGTAAAATACAACACCGACAGAGGCAGGGACAAAGAAGTGAAGAGGCTGCCAGAGAGACGCAAGGCAGAGGATTGCAGGGAAAAGACTTGGGCCTGGCTGGTGAGGTTCCGTGAAGAAAGGAGATGATAACGTTTAAAATAACTTATTTCCCAAGAAAGTTGCTCCACGAGCAACTTATCCCATTTCAGTTTATCATCAAGACGACGATCATCATGAAGATTTATCATCATGAAGAATACTGGCGAAATCAGGATCTGTCTCCTGTGCAGGTTTGTTTCCAGTCAGTTCAGGTGAACAAGCACGACTGCCAGGAGTGATGTTATCTGAAAGGGTCCAGCACCGCCACTCCCACACCTATTTCCCTCCCTGTCTTACGCACATGCTCTAACACCACCTTACTGACCACACCTCGCTGCAGCTTTGGCTTGTCCAGCATGAAACGACACCACGGTTCATTTTTTTCCCCTCCTTTTTACTTCCACTAATTGAATTTTCACATAAAATGCCGCTTCGTGGTTACATTAACAAAAGTAACAACTGGAGTTTCCAGCTCAGACACATCAAAAGACAATAAATGTGGGGTTTTTTTACCCCTGCTTTTTTCTTTTCTTAACAAAAATAAACTCCTTTCTTTGTAGAGAATGATCTCAGTTCTTCAGTAAGTTCCTCTTTGCTATTTCTGAAGGAATGTCGATGGTTAACAATTAAAAACATGACTACAGAAACTAGTCCCTATAAATCGCGGGTTTACATGGAAGTAAGGTAGAAGTTTCAGTGTGTTATTACTATTAATAAAAAGTTTTTAAGCACTAGAAGCAAAAAATATACCGTTCAAAACAAATTATTGAAAAATAACACAGTCTACGTTTTCTTTCTATGGCAGCTTCCAATAGATCAGATGTTTTTGGTACTTTAGTCCTCTGGCTCATATCTGAGGATTAAAAACAAACAAATAATGATTAAAATAGAGTCAAAAATAACCAAGAGGCATTTGGTCTTTAAATAAAACATGAAACCCCAGTAATAAATTGCTCCCGCTACTGATGCGTTCCTGTCAAGGCTCACTGGATGACCGAGGGCACAGACAAGCGTACGCGCTTTTCTGGCTACTTCCTCCTTTTGTGGCCATTTCACCAAATAGTGGAACGAGGGAACAACCAGGAACCTACCCACAAATCCCAACACACGGGCAGAAATTTAAACAGGAGTTTCAAGTTCCACCCCTGTCCTCCTGCAGCACAGGTCTAAGGCCGCCGTGTTGCCAAAGCTCATGAATATTTTGTGTCCTCTCCACACTAAACTCTCTGGTTACCTGCTACGCAGCTGCTGCGGTTGCACACACCAGCCCTGCTCACTCAGCATCCAGCAAAAAAAATCAGGGGCCAGCCTGCTAGGAATTCTTTTTCCCGGCAAATTCCTAATCTGTTTTAACAGCTTCACATCTATAAAGCCGAAAAGGGAGCAGAGCATGGATGATGTTTGGACAGACAGAGCAGCAGCACTTACTTGGAAAGCTTTTTACGTAGATCCTTTATCTGTTCGTTCTTTTTAGCGAGGATCTCTTTCATGTTGCGATAGGCAGCTGTTTGCTGGAATTTCTTCTCCAGTTCCTACATAATAATAACATCAACACGGCATTTACGTCTTAGAAAAACCGGGCTAATATGGTTTTATAAAAGGATGACCTTCTCCCCCTCAATTTTCAGAAGAATAGTTTAACTTAATCAAATTTAGATGAAGTCAGCTAGAAAATTAAAATGAGATTGCTGGGAGAGTTAGGGAAACAGAAACTTTATTTCCTAACAAAATTAGGCCAAAAGTCTTCTGAAGACTGGGGATGCACTTTTAATTCAAAAACTTCTATGCAGAGAAATGGGCAGTTTAAGTATTCGTCTAGTTATAACCACACGGTTACTTGTGGTTTTGCTCTATTTCCACTGAAAAAACAGAAAGACATAAACAGGCAGGAGTGTGACCCAGTAACCTCTGCGTCCTGCAGCATCTGCTCATTAAATCAGTTGAAATGAAAGGAGCTCACTTGTACACTGCAATAAAACACTGACCTTTTGAGCTGTGGACAGCTGATCCTGGACCTTGAGCAGGTCATGTTTTGTTGTCACCAAGTTCTCTTCCAAGAATTTTTGGTTTTCAGTGGCGTCATTCAAAGTCTTCTCAAACTGGCACTTCAAAGTTGCCACTTTATTCTCCAGTTCGGAGATATCCTGGTTTGCGTTAGTCTTCGATGGGAGAAATATTTAAAATATGTCAAATGCAAGAGAAGAAACATTTAAAATGTCAAGTGCAAAATCCCACACAAAGTGGGTACAACTGCGTTTTTAAGAATTATGTTCACATAATAACATCAAGCCTAAATTAGAAGTGCTTTGACTAAAGGGCTAATTCATAACTTGAAATAAATAAAAGCATTTTAAAGACGGCTGGAATGAAATCTCAGCTTGGCAGAGAAGACAAGTTCTTGCACTTCTTTAGGAACAAGCTTGAAGCCACAGGGTGAAGCGTATTGCAAAAAGTTATTTAGAGTAGAGAAATAGTAAATGACAGGTTTAGGATCTCAATGTCTATGCTAAAATGTATTTTTAAAGCAGGTAAATCATCACAGGCGTTTCAAAAGCCATTTAGTGTAACCCTGGGAGGGAGGGTGGAGAGGTGAAGGCTCAGATGGTCAGTCAGGTACCAACATTGCAGCATAAAAAGAGCCTCCACTGTTGCTTGTGGAACAACTTTCCTTGTGAGAAGGAACAACCCAAACTCTTCTGGCCATCAGTTCTGGGTCACAGAACACTATATTCATGTAACTGTTCAATGGACTTCCATTAAAAAAACCCACAACAAACCAAAAATCTCACGGTTGAAAGCTCAGCTTCAAAGTCTCAAAGGTATAACGATGCTGGAGGAGGCTGAACCAGGAGCAGCACCCTCAAAAAGAATAAAAACCTAAAAGGAAGAGAAGCTCTGCTCCTTTTTCTGTGAGGAAGGTGAGATCTGAGCACAGGAAACCACCTGATAATAGCACCTGTGCTGAAGAAAAGCTTCTTTTGAGTTTTGAGACAGTGCAAGGGTGTAAGGCTGAACAGCATCCCCTTGTCTAACCCTTCAGACCAGCCCAGCAGAGCAGCGGTTCACACTCAGGCTGTGGGACCGTACTAACCATTAAAAAAACCCCAACCACAAGATGAAACACGGTAGAAATCTGCAGAGCTGCGAGCTGGTCCTTGAGAAGCGTTGTGGTTTGGCAGCCACGTGTCTGCCCAAGGAGTCTGGACACCGCTGCGTTAACGAGCAGCTGCGGTCAAAGGGTTTCATTGACTCCCATCCTACAGAAACGGAGTGAAACCAGGGAAAACTCTGGGTTTTCTCCAGACAACTAATATTTAATTGGTTAAATAAAGTCATACACTTTTCTGCTAGCTGCTGTCTATCTACTAGCTGGTTTCAACAGCATCTATACGCCTGTAAATAGAAAATGTAAAAGCTGGGGAAGAAAGGGACAAATTATAGAGAGCAAATTAGGACGTGAAAGCTGAAGATGCTCAGCAGCCCTGACGTTGAGGCCAATTCATGTTTAACCAGAAAAGTTGGATATTTGGTTCCAATCTTTTAGAACTACATACACTGCTATCCAGGATTTAATAAAACCCTTTAACATTTTAAAACTTTAATGATCCAAGGCTTAAACAAAACACATAAAGAAAATATTTGCCATGACTGATCAATCAAGTAACATATAATACAGATTTTGAAAGTTACTAGAGAAAATATTAAGAAAGCCGAGTACATACCATAAACCAGTTAGAAAGCAAAAGAAAAAGAAATCAGGATTAAAATATGAAAATTAAAAAGTGGAAATGTTTCGTGATATGGAACTTCACTTCCAAATCTGTAAGCACTGTGGGAATTTTAAAAAGTTGATTTCTCAAACTAGCAGGATTAAATTGTCCTTCCTGTGTTAGGAGTTTAAACTTAAATGTTTTGAGTTTAAGAAAAAAAAAAAAAATCACACAAAAACATTTATAAAACTGTTGACAAAATAAAGGTACAAACTTAAAAAAAAATACTACAAAGATTAAGAACCTTAAGCAGTAAAAACAGTGAACCATTTTTGACAGTACTCTGATATGGGTAGAACTACATAAAAAGAACCCCAAACATTTGCCATCTGACCCAGGACCCTTTGTAGCAAAACTTCTTCTTGTTTGTAGCAAAACCCCTTGTTTGTTTGTAGCAAAACTTCACAGGTAAATATTTAGGCTTTTAAAGTCTGAAGTGAGAAGCAGCAAATCTGGCTTGTCAATACCAAGCATAACAAATGCTTGAAAGAATTAGTGGTTTAGTGGTGCTATAAAACCAGGTTAGATACTATTCTTCCATTAGAAAAATGGGAAGAAAAATAGAAATAAATTTATCTGTTAATACAACTGTCACCCCTGAGCACACGAGCTCTGGAGTACTATTTTCTGAACGTCCCTGGAATAACATTTTCTGATGTTACACCAGATACCTGACACAAAATCAACCAATGTGCTGGATTATCTGCTGACGGACAGACCAGCAGGGACAATGTCTGGGACCGTTGTGTTAAATGGGGTGGGGGAAGTCTGAATTATATTTACCTTTTGGTCTCCTTGGATCACCTGTAAATCCCTCAGTGATTTCTCCAGCTTGGACTTCTCATCTAGTGCAGCTGTAGCCTGCGATACGTTGAAAATTTAAAACCTCAGAAACATATTTTAATTGGAAATATAAGGATAATAGCCATGGGATTCTTAAAACATGTAAAAAGCATTAAGTATCCAAGCTTACAGGGAATTTACCTGTGTTTCGATGGTCTTGAGTCTGGCCTTCAATTTTTCATTCTCTTCTTGGAGACAGGCAACTGTCTTTGGGTTAATAAACGAGAAAGTTTCTGAACACTCTTGTGCTATTTTGAATTTTCAAAGTATTTCAGGTTTTCAGCTTCTAAACGCTTATAACGGCCTTCATAAGAAATCAGTAATTCATTTATTTATTCTGTCTTCATACAGAAAGTTGCACATTCAGAGACGTGAATCTCACTGCTGCTCAGCGCTTGGATTTTCAATTAACCATTTCAATCCATTTTCAGTAATTTTCAATACCTAATAAAAACTATTGATAACATTAAATACTAGCACATGGTTTGTAATTCTGAAAAATCTCCAGCAAGCGGGAAATCTGATGTTTTCAAAACTAGTAAATCCCCAATTCTTTAAGCGCCTGTTTCTTTAGGAGGAGTTTAACCAACTAACAAAAGAAAAAAGACTGAATGTCTTTGATTGATACAGACAATGTTCAATAACCTGATCACCTTGGCCAGCAATATTTTAATTTAGTTCCTTGTTGGAAAGGCAGCCAGCTGCACAGAACAGACTGAATACTGGTTTCTACCAATTTACCTCATTAAATGGAAAAATAAATAACTACAAAGGCCAAAATGTCTGCAAAAGGGAGGTCAGCGTTGCAATAGATGTTAGAGACCACGGGCACAGGATCAATTTAAGATGCTTTACAATGTTTATTAGCACAGCCACCCAGTTCGGGTGAATTAGCAGAATGGCCGCTGACCATAAGGGCACGAACAGGCAGGTTCTTACCTTGTTTAGCAGCTCTGACCCACCTTCATTTAATGGAGCCAGTTTGGGTTTAGTGAGATCTGTGCTGGGCTAAAGAAATAATAAAGATTAAAAAAATTAAACGATATAGATTTCAAGGAGGAAGAAAAGTACACCTTTAGTCTGTAAAATAACTATGGACAAGGAATTCAGCTTTCTTTTCTAAAGCAAATGACAAAGGAGGAAACGGCCTTGGGAGCCCTGGCACTGAACTGCAAAATGCTTCTTTTCAGAGACTGTCAAAGATCGTTTTGAAAAAAGGGCGGGGGTTTTGGTTTTCTCTTTTAAGCACAAATAGTCTGTACTAAGTATTTTAAACATCTACCATAACTCCACATGACATTTGATTATGATTTGATTAGAATAAAACTCTACCTTCTTGTTTGAAGATGTGAATTCTGACTTTTCAAACTCAGCAACCTGTTCCAACAATTCTCTTGAAAATAAAAATAAAGGGAGGTATTTATTTACTGAAAAAGCCATGCTACAAAACACACTTTACCAGGCTGACGCTATACTCTTTATTGCGCGCAAGATTCTCACTAGAAGTACAGAATGAAGTCCTACGGAAATACAATAAATGCAACAGATTATGTCATGCAGTGGTACGCTACACACACTAGAACTAAGATTTAGCACCCTTGATTACAAGATAATCTACTTGGACAACAAAGGCTTTTTAATCAAGTCCTATCACCTGCTCTTAACTGATCAGTTCAAGTAAGAAAATAACCAATAAAAAAAGTCTTCCTGGCAGGTTTGAAATTATTGTGTACCTTGCAACGTTACAGATGGAAGACTTGAAACTAAGATGTCATTGATCCAACGTAAAAGAAGAGGTTTCTATGGTTATGGAAAGTATCCAAATCGTAACACTTGGAAGTTTTCTTGTTACTGAAAGGCATTCTGCGTAGTCCAAGATACGTTACCGATTCTCCAAGTCAGAGACGTCTGTCTGTAACTTGAGGTACCATTTCTCAGCCTGTGAAAAGAGCTGCCGCAGAAGTAAAACGTTGGTGTAGGTCGTGTTTATGAGCTCCGACTCCACTTCGCTGTGCACAATGGTCTGCAGTCCATCCAGCATGTCTGTCACCTCATCCACTGTGAAGGTCTCCTCAACGAGTCTGAACAGAGCAGTTAAGACCAGTCAGGTGTGATAACGGTAACGATTTTCCACTGATGAGGCTGCGCTGCACAGGTACTGCTCACACCCTGCGATGTCCTTCTGCAAACATCCCCTGTCAGCAGCTATGAGGCGACCACAGCACTACTAATTGGTCACCGTATTTAAATTCTCTCTTGGAAACTTTACAATCGCAAACATTCCTTCAGCTGCAGTCTTGCATCAAATTTAGACATCAGAAGCAAGTTATAAAGCAACGTCCTGCTGTCGATATCTAGGTTAATTCCTAAGAATTTGCACAACTTTGCTTTAAGAGGACTTGTAACACTTGCAAAAATTATCGGGTCTTTCCTCCTCACCGATAGTGTACAAACATAAACAGAGAAAAGCCACCCCACAGAGAATTTAAACCTGCAATTGTTGCTGCTTTATTTTGCTTTATTCTTGCTCAGAACCACCCCCCAGGGTACCTGCTGTCCTTAAGGTCCTGAAAACAAGAATCCACTGTTTTGAGACACAGGCCACGCTTGAAACGAGCAAAGCGCATGTAGCTGATCACTTCATTCTGGTGGTGCTCGTTAAGGCCCAGCTCTGCCTGCAGGCGAGGATAGAAGCACAAATATGCACTGAAGTAAGCAAAAAGTATTGCCAAGACTTGCGACTCGTTTCTGCGCTTGCCTTCATGGGGTTACCATGTTAACTCGCGTGTTAAAAGCCAACCATATTTTCGTGTGTGCAGTCCCAAGATACCTCAGCTTGGTGCTCCCCTTGAAAGGGAAGGGATGGCTACAACCAGCCTCAGAAGAGTCACACAAAAGCAGGGACCGGGACAGCCAGAGGCCACAGGGACTGCAGCGGAGAGGGAGCTCTCGGATAAGTTTCTCTGTGTATTACACGCACATATACGCGCGCATGAGGCAGCCGAGCGAGGCGCCTTTTCCAGAGGCGAGCTGCCAGCCCGACGCCTCCCGCCGAGCCCCGCACCTTGCCAGTGGGCGAGCGCGCAAAGCGGGGCTGCCGCCGCCTTTTCTCCAGGGGAAAAGCCCCTGCTCGCCGCGGAGAGAACGGCAGGCACACGCCAGCACCGGCGCGGACACCGCACCAGCCGGCGAGCGGCCTCACAAGGACGTTAGGCGGCCAGACAAGCGCAGGCCGACGCCGCTGCTGGCCGCCACGCACCGGGCCCTGCCAGAAGCCCGGGCCGTCCCGGGAGCGCCCAGGAGGGCAGGCAGGCTCTGCCTGGGCCGCCTCCCTTCCCCGGGGAAGCCTCGGCCCGGCGCCGGGCCCGCTACTCACCATGGCGGCGGCGCCTCCGCTGGGCGGTTGCCATGGAGAGCGAGGCCTCACGCGCGCCCTGCCCGCGCTCCTATTGGCGGCGGCTGGCCCACGTGGCCCGCAAAGCCCGCCCCTCGGTCCCGCCCTCTTTCCCTTCCGGCGTGCGCCGGCCGCCGGGTCCCGGGGCAACCGCCGCCCAGCCGCCGAGGTTCCCCCTCCCCGAGCACCGCTGGCGGTCGGTCTCCAGCCAGATGTGCGTCCCCCCCCCCCGGCACGTCAGCGCTGCCTGCCCGCTCCCCCCACAGCTGGACAGCCTGTTCCGGAGGGTGCGGTGGGGAACGGCGTCAAAAGTTTTACCAAAATCCAGAAAAAATCTCCCTCCAGCGCTTGCCCTTCACCCAGCAGGCGGGGGGAGCTCAGAACAGCGCCTGGAGGGTCAAAACCAGCTCGGAGGAAAATGTACCAAAAAATCTGTGCGATAAGAACCCGCATTAGCATTTTCGTGATAGACTTTCCTCCCGGCTTCAGCCTGAGGCAGAGAAAATACACACGTTTTCTTTCAGCGTGACCGCTGAGGGCGTCAAAAGTAAGAACAGATTTTTAACAGGACGCAGTTAAATTACAGAACCTTTGGCAGCCAACAGGCCCGTGGTCCTTTGAGGTGGCTCAGCCGAGGTGCTGCTGGCTCCCCACGTGAAGTCCTGGTGACTGACCCTGACCATGCTGCCATCATCCCCCAAACGAAGCCCATTAACCCTCCATGCTAGAAATTAGGGGTGGCCCTGCAAAACATTTCATTGAATACGGGTAATTAAAGCACAGGTTTCGCCAGGATGATCTGAAGCCATTTAATGTGGTGAAGCCCAAACAGTGAACAAAGGACTGAAACGGCGGTGCCAAATCCACTTGGAAAAATTCATGGCTAAACACTTCCTTGAGAATTTGGGAGAATGAGCATGGACTATGAGTATAAAACCACGTTCTAGCCCCAAAAGAACACCTAATCCATCTAAATTAAGAGTTTGGTGATTCATAGATTTCAGGGTCATTCAAAAAGATCTACAGAACCTTGCTTCTGAGTCACAGTGTCTGCAAGTGTCTAGGGTGGGAATGATACCATGCAGGTCACCTTCTCTTTGCTTGAGGATAGACTACTCCATGGAGAGCAACTAAAAACCAGGTTTAGCACAGTTTTCACTGTGCAAAAAAGGAAACTCCTCGGTCAGCCTCAGCAGCGGCTGTAACCCCAGGCTTTGTTCCATTTCTGCAAAATCTTCCTAGCATCATCAGCACATCAAGCCCAGCACATCTCTGCCACTAGCACATGAAGAGCTTAAAAACATCATCCCCAGTTTGTGCTTTAAATTAAACACCCCGATGGTAAAAGGAAGACACAGAAGAAATGTTGGTGGTTTTCATTTTCCCACTTACTTTAAAACTTGGACATTTTCTTGAAATGTGGGTCGAGCGAGCATTGGTCACAGCTGAACACCATCCAGCACTTCAGCAAAACCAGTGACGCTTGGACTTCCTGCAGAGAGGGGAATTTAAATCACCATGATTTGCATGCCAGCTGGCCAGGAAAGAAGACATAAAATATGCAAGTTCATCTGTTTATTAACCACTTCTCACTGCCTTCTTCTTCAAAAACTTTCTTGCCACACTTTTCTGGGTGGTTGTCGCACAAGACGTGCCACCAGCAGGCACTCTAGGTGCCTGTCCACAGTCCTACCCTCAGTCTCCCCTGAGCTTTCCTCGGGAAAGCAGCAGACTTTCATTTTGCTCCAGAGGAGCAACAAAGCTCAGGAAGGGTCTAGAGCAGGAGTGTGGTGAGGAGCAGCTGAGGGACCTGGGGGTGTTGAGCCTGGAGAAAAGGAGGCT
>JAVSBS010011814.1:5282-20809 GCA_033124195.1 Coracias cyanogaster | reverse complement strand
CCCCCCCCCCCCCCCCCCCCCAACCTGTGCCTGTGTACCATATCACACTAATCTCATCTCTCCAGCCTACTGCCATAGGCTACTAATCTGTAAAACAGCTCACCCTGAGAAATGTCAAGCAGGATGGAAAAGGTAAAACTCACAGAAGAGAAACTTCAGTTGGCCATCATCTCTCCCATGAGACTCCCTCCCACACGCTCTTCACTTTGCACTGCACTTCAGTCCAGCCCAGGGGCAGAAGAATTTGGCTTTGCCCCTTACCTGAATGACCCACAGAGAATAATGGACCATTTCATGGGTTCTAAACATGACAAAAATAAACGTACTGCAATCAAAAAGCCCCTCTTTTTCTGCCACGAAAAACAAGATTGGTTCACTTTTTTTTTTTCTAAAATCACCTAATCCTTATTTTCTCTTCCTTGTCATTAAGCTGTTCCAATTGCCTGAAAATACTGAAGTCCCACAGATATCCCCATCTTATTGTCACTATTAAAGCAATGCTCATGCAAGAAGGGACAAACATATAATGCAAATACTTCAGCAAATTATTTCTGATGAGTCCATTCTAAGGTAATAAAAAGATCACTAAGAATACATGGAGTAACTTTAAACAATTAGTGAATTAATGGAACTAATTCTTTGCTCACAGGTATTTCTTAATGCAGGAAATAAGAAACTAAATTTATCTGAAAAATCATTTTTAAGTACTTGCTCAATTTCAGCTATACATGCAGCAGTCTATCAGGCTTCTAGCTATGCCCAATCCAGCTTTTCCAGACAGAATCTGCCAGAAAAGTGATGACATGTGTAGTAAATATTTTTTCTAAAGCTCACACTGTGATCAGTTTTGATTTAGCCTGGATATTAGAAAAAAACTCTTTAACATGAGGGCGATGATAGATTACTAGGATGGGCTGCCCAGAGAGGTGGTTGAGGACCCATTCCTGGAGTTAGTCAAGGTCAGGCTTGATAGGGCTCTGAGCAACTTGACCTAGGTAGAGATGTCCCTACTTGTGTAGGGAGGTTGGACCAGATGACCTCTTGAGGTTCCTTCCAGCCTAAAACATTCTATGAGAACTGAGGGTCTGGCTTACGCCCAGAGCCTCCAATTTTCTGACCAATTTCATTTCAACAGTGGCCATGTATTAAGGGTGATAACTCTGCATACAGAGCATGTTTTATACACAGAATAAACTTCATCAGTGACTTTCTACATCACAGAAAGGAACTTCTGTTTTACCTCTGTCTATTATTCTGAAAGGCCAGAAATCTTCATCTCCTGCGGGTGTAAGAAAATACAGCTTGCTGAAGTGTCAGCTCGGCTGTGGGTTTTCATCTCTGTCCATTTTCTCTCACATGAAAGACTTGTGGAGCAAGCAAAGCATGCTTTTGTTGACCAGCAAAGATCAAAAAGACATCTTATTTTTGTCCTTCAGCCACTAGACTGATACTCTCAGTTCTGTTAACATTCTGCCCCCATTTGAACTGGACACTTTGGAAGTATCAATAATGCAAGTTGGAGGGCTGCACTATCACTCATCCTGTATTTGCCTCCTCTTCTACAAAATTAAATCAAGTTGAAATCAAAGCAGACACAATCTCAGTCACATAGGCAGAAAATCTCCTGTAGCTTTGCAGAAATTCTCAGTGAAATATTTGAAAATATTTATGTTGGCAGCAGTGACTGATCCACATTGAGAGCTCAGAGTTAACAAAATACTTCCACCCCGTGGAGACATAAACAAAGTGTTGGAAGCCACTCATCATGCCATCCACCTTCACCCTGCTTCCTTGACAGGCGCATCTCCTGAAACAGAATGTTGTTTTACAGGAACATCAGAAAGTGCAAAAGTAACTAATAAAACAGTGACAATCCCACTGTAACTACAAGGACTAGGACCAGTAAACGGTGTACCCCTATTATTTATGAGTGAAGAGAATATATGTAGCTAGCAGAGCCCTTTCTTAACACTGCAGATTGGGTCAAGAATAGATTCTGTAGGAGAGCTGAGACTATTTCTCTGTCTCAGACTATTTCCATGATGAATGTTCTTACAGGATTTAGATGATTCAGTGGATCAAGAACAGAAATGTCAGTTGTGACGGGCTGTGTCAAAAATGTTCCCTACCTCAGCTCACTGCTTTAGACTCAGGGTTCAAATAGAGCACCCCTTGTAGATATGTAATTGGCAGAAGAATTATCCTCGATGCATCTGTTGTTGAGTGTTTCTCTACTTAAAATATGTGTGTAGGAACATTCACAAGTGAGGTGCACATACACATATAAAGATTGTGTTGAAAACACAGTAAGAAGCAGTGAGTATTTAGCCACAGCTGAGTTCTCTCTAATTTGCTCCAAACCTGAGAAGAGTAACTGCATCTTCCCATGCTGAAACACCTTTGATGACAGGATTTCTAAGCTGGTAAACAGCCACATTGCACAACAGATGCCCCACTGTCTCAAAGCCACTGTCCCACCTTGACGTCCCAAGAAAGACCAGAGCCCCTGCCAAGGCAGGCTGAAAATGGATCTGATTATCAAATGCAAAATGCAGGAGGAGGAAGTCTCTTATCCTCTCTCCTGCAAAGGCTGGCAATAGTTGAAATTTCAGAAGCCTCCTTGGCCCTTTTGTGCAGATGTAATTTCTGGTCACTGTGGAGAAAAGGTACAAGGAGTTTTAAAGATACTTCAGAAAAACTTTTGCCTGATTTCAATCAAAGCTGTAATAGGAACTTTTAAAGCCCGAGACTTCACTCCATTTCCGGCTTCTATACACTGTTTAAATAATGAGTTTTCTTTCCTTTTTTTTTTTCTTTTTCTTGAAATCTGTTTCTTTCTTGCAATAGAAATGAATGTAAGAAAGATGAGACATTTGGTGATATTTTTATCCCAATAATAAAACCTTGCCTCACTCTGCACAGCTCTCTAGTGATGCTCATATGCATTTCAGTATCTTATTATTTGCAGTTAGTTTCAGATCTCCCTCTTTGGCTAGATCATGCGCAGTCTTTCTTTCCAAGCATTTTTTTATAATATTCAATGGCACTGCATGCCTCCATTTGTTTGCTTTCTTTTCTAAAACAGCGAATGGTTCTCCATAGTGAAGATTTTATAGACAAGCAAAGTAAAACAAGCCTCTTTTCTCCTTGCCTCTCTTCACTCTAACAAGTGAATAGCTCAGATGTACGTTTAAGTATTTGATGGAATAATATAATTTAACCAATGTACACTGCTCAGTGACCTAAATCACCTGCTTTCATAGACAGTTGACATTATTTACATTCAGGCTTTTTTGTAGAGAGGCGTTTTGAATGACCCTTCAGAATGAATATGTGCAATAGTAGCACTCTACCTGCCGTATCTGCACCTACCACTCATGGTATGCCTCTGGTTAGCCTGTGTTTTTCAACCAGGTGCCTATAGCTCTGAAGAAAAAAGAGGTCTTTCTTTTTGTCAGTGAAATCACTGACTTGAAGACCATGCTCTGTACACAAACGCAACTTGATTCCTTTCACTGATGAAACACATCTAGCGTACCCTAAACCTGACTGTCAGCTTCTGTACAGGGAGCCAGCCCTTGACAAGGGTGAAGCCAACACTGGGTAATTTCAAGACAGACAAGAATCAGCCTTCTTTTTGTTGTGATATCTGATGTGGCTGCAGACATAAAACATTCAGAGACTTAGTTGGTATTTTTTTCAGAGGAAAATATTTAAAAATGAAGCTATAGTTCAGACAGCTGGGTTGACAACAGCTTACAGAAGTGAACACAGTAAACAATTGCAGAAGTCTCCAGACACTGCAAGACAAGATGAACAAATATTTTCTTCCTCTGAAATGCAACTTGTTTTAATAATTTTTATTTGACTGTATCCCATTAGTATCAGATAACACAGCAAAAAAACCCTCACTGTAAGTCTATGAAGTTGTGTCCATATGGATTTAAATTATCATTATAACACCATGACTTTCAGAATTATTAGTATTCTAATAGTCTTTTCATTCAGCCTTACAAATTTACAGTTTGTTTCAGTTTTGTTAGATCATTTTGTGTTGCTTGTATACAGCTGCGAATATTGTTCTATGTTTTTGGACATACTACGATACAAAATATATATCACCATTATTGCCCAATTCATCCCTGCTACAAATCTATTATCTCTAATTGTTGACTCTGTGGTTAACCCAAACAGTTAAATGTGAGGGACTTACCTAATAAAAAAAAAATCCTTCGGTGAACCAAACCAGAGCTAAGATGATAAGCCCTGAAATGAAAGGAGCTTGCAGGCATTGAGTGCCAGAGCTGTTACCCTGTTGAGGCACCTTGACCTCTGAATGCCAGTCTCAAACCTGACAACTAAAGCACTACTCTTAACCACCAGAAGCACCAGAAAGTGCTGTCTAACCAGGGACAACTTAGGACTTTGGAGCTGATGATCTTGAACTGTCCATAAGGACATTATAAAGATTTGCATCCAAGTGTAGGCACCCAGATCACAAGTGATGTGTCATCTTCAGTCTCTTCTACCTTCCTTTTTACAATATAAACCCAACCATAGCAGGTATTGCATGACTTCTTTTTGGTACTCAAAGTATTAAGTGCAGGAGTTATTTAGCATTTTATGGGACATCACATTCTGAGGCAGGAGAACCATTGTCTTTGTGATTGCCATAAAAAAAAAAATAGCAGCTGGTAAAAATAAAATATTCCAAGCCTATAATTATGGTAGCTTGCTTAAAATTTCAGATCAAATTGACTTACCTGATGAAACCTCATGCTGACGCCTGCCCAGGGGTTACAAATCTCCAGTGAAGAGAGAGGTTAGAATTGAGATGTGGGGAGAGAATGTTTATTGTCTTTAAATGTGCCTTAAGCAAAGATTTGCAAAACTCAACCTGATGCTATCTTCTTAAGAGATACATCTCCTAAGAAACCTGGGCTTTTAGTTTACAGATCTCAGAAGAATGTGAGAATATGATAGTCTGCATCTCTGTGGGGACCAATTATTGCTAGATGTGGTTTTTGCACAAGTAGAAATGTCTCAGTTTCAGCTGAGAAAAACCTGGGAAGCTAATCTGTGTGGTGTACTGATTCTGTTCTCAAACACAAGAACACATACAGTTTCTGCATGTATCCTGTAATGATCTCGAGTATGATGCAGAAATGTAGGGGTGGCTTTTACAAGATATCCAGCAACGCAAGGCTGCTACATATCAGACAATATCCAAGCCCTTGCTGTGTAACCTTCACAACCTTAATGATGTTCTTAATGGGTATGTAGGCTGAAATTTATAGTTTCAACATGAGGGCTGAGGATCGTGGTGGGTTTTAATTTTTTCTTTTAAATAAATAAATAAATAAATAAGTAATGTGCCAGAGTTATTGCAAAGACAGCAGACACAGCGTTTTACATTTTTACAACACTCAGGTAGTCTACCATGTTTTCTCTTACAGCCTCCCATTACAGCTATAAGCCAGACTCTGAGTTCCAGACAAAGTAGCTTCATTTCAGAAGTATGCAAGGAGAGAGAGACTATACAAATTGTATAAAGCTTACCTTGAACTTCAGTGTCTCATCTGGAAAATGAGGATAATGTTCATTTACCATACAAATCTTAATGTGCTATATACAAATAGCTTTCAGGACAGGCCTGAGTCATATTGTCTTTTTTAATAGGCATATGTAAAAGTATATATTAACCTCTCTCACTTTACTGTTGCTGGGTACATATAATAAGCTGCTGGATATTGGAGAATGAAGGAAAAGAGAAAGATTAAACCAGCACTTTAAGAATTTTCTAGTTTATAAATAACCCTTGAATCTTCCTGCTTGGCATACACTGTGAAGTGTATGTAAAATGTATTTCATTCTCACTTTATCAAGTCCATATTATTAAGGGTAAATTATTAGCAGATAAAACAAACCAGTGAAAATATCGTTAAGATTATAAAATCATGAAGTAAAATTATTAACAACTAAAAATAACTCCCTGGATCCTTTTGGGAAAGCAATAGTTCAGTTTTTTTAAAGTTCACGATGGCATCTGTTTGTAGCTGCTTTGGGAATTACATGTTTGTTGCCGGAAAACAAACCAGAGCAGAGAATATGGCCACACAAAAGGAAACACTTTCATTGACAGCTTTTGAACTATCTTGCAACAGAACTTCATTGGGTGTCAGGCTGCATCTTAGTTCATTAGTTTCAAGTGGTTTAATTTTTTCAGCTTCCACTTTTACAAGTATTTTACAGTATTTCACTCTAATGATAGGTTTTCATTTCAACTACTGGGTATATCCATTTCACCACAGTTTTCCTTCTCTTTATTTTAAGAACTTAAAGCCTCCTATCACAAGTCAAACTTTTCTTTGTTCTCTCAGCCTGATTTAAAGCAAATTGCCCTATGTACTACAGTAGTTTTGAATGTATTAAAAGTTTTAAAAATTGTTAATTATATGAAATATTCTAACAGTTTAAGTTTAAATGATGCAATTAGCCAGTTACAACTGAAACTACCAGGCCTTATTTAAAATAATGAGGTCTGACAGTTATGGAGCTTGAATTATTCATTGATAACTAGCTTTTCCTCTTTTGCAAACCATGGCTAACATTAATAACAGAGGTGTAAGTGTGATAACAAAAGAATTTGACATTTGGAATACAAATACAAAAGTGCTAAATTCTTCCTTAATTAAAAATGTTATACTAGTAATGTCTTCCAAAGGAAAATCATTAGGAGTAATATTTTCTCATGCATTTCGGCATTTGTTTCAGCAGGGAGTCACTGATTAAAGTAACAGTGCTTGATGATTCATCATCCAAGCTAATACCTAAAAAATACAGTTAATTTCTGTAAGAGCATTATTTTAAGGATGCTATTTTAAAAATAAAACACAGCACTTTGTATTGTGATTCTTGCAGTTACCACGCTTCTGAAAATACATACTAATGGCATAGAGCCCTCCCTAGGCTCAAAGGTGTTCTATTTCCTAGTACTCTTCATCTTTAACTGGCCCATCCTGCTTCCTCCAAGATTGCTCCATCAACCTCAAAGATAGTTGCTCTTTGTAGCACACCATAACACAAATAAAATGTTATTCTTTTAACATGAATACTAAGATTTGGATCTAGTGTCTAATATTTTTTACAAAAGCCTAATTATCATGAGCTGCTTGCTTGCTGTAAGCCTAGATATTTTTCATTAGAATTCCTAAAACCAAAATAGAATCTCTACACAAAAAAATTAATAATAAGGAACATAACTGTTTCCTAAGTACTCAAATGTTCATGTGTACCTCGATATCTTTTATAAAAGAAAAAAGAGTTTGTACAATTGAACTAGCAACCAGTATACATCCTCATTCTCTCTCAAAGCAAAGCAAACCAAAGCAAAAAAAAAAAAAAAAATCTGGAAGTAGGACATGCTAAAATAGTGACTCATCCGCAAGTAGGAGTGACTGATCTTTGTCTATAACTCTTGGTTACCATAACAGATAGCATTAAATTACCTATGATATCAAAAATAGGGTTCTTAAACAAGTAGAAGAGTAGACTCAGTTTTGGATGACCTGTTGATTTACTGCAATTACACAACACTATCAACAGTGTTGTTTAGAACATAATTATGCAACTGACTTTCAGAGTGACATGTATAGTTGGCATTCTATGTGAGGCCTTAAGAAGCTAAACCTTCAAATGGATGCAATGATTCCTGTATGCCAAACTTTGGAGCTTCTGAAGATTGTGGCCTAAATGTGTATTTTAATAAAGTATGCTTCTGTTATATTGTATTGCTGTACAGTTCGCCAGTGCAGCGAGATCAGAGAGGTGAAGGTCAAAATAAATGCTATATAGATATCGAAGTCTGTTCAGTGAGACTTTGAAAAGGAGGCTTTGAAAGATGACTATTTTTATTAGTGCAGATGCATACAATATAACCTGATTTTTTCGTGTGTGCAAATGTCAATTGCAGTATACATATTGTTCATGGAAGATTATGTCATTGGTCAAGAGGGAGGAGAGTCCCCAGATGAATGATTAATAATCAATGTGTCTGGGTTCTTATTTTATTCCTCAGAAGGGAAGAATGAATTACTGGTGTCTCTCCTAAAAATGGAAAAAAAAATGTCCCAGAAAGAGGTCACACCACCTGCATCTGTATACAGAGGGGGCCCCTCTGAAAGTGGATTTCCCTGGTTTGGGCATGGAGCCTCAGCCTCCCCTATTGTATCACAACTTCACCTTCCTACACTTTGATGCAATTAGGGAGAAAAGGCAATATGGCTCAGAGTCCTATTAATTTTTAATGCAATCATTTAAAGCTCAGAAAAAAGGTGGAGAAATACCTAGGGAAAAGGGTTTTGAAGGAGGCCCATGATGATTCCTAGGCATGTGGTCACCCTACAGGTAACCAAAAGTCTTCTACTAAGTCTGTGTCCGAGGATGAAGGCAAATAGGCTGTGACACCAGGAGAGTAAGAGAGACAGTGGAGTAGCTTCTGGAGAAATCTGTATTCTCTGACATTTGGTGATAAGCTCTTTCCAAGTAGGTGCAACATATATTAAATGTCTGCATGTGTCTTTATGTACTTATGTACGTTTTCATGGGACATTGTTCCTTTTGGAAAAATAACGTAACTGCATTGATAAACATTAGGTGGAGTCAGTAGAATTATTTGTCAGGACCATATGATAGTTTGTTTAGGTTTTTTTTCCCCCAAAGGGAGAAGTTATGTGGTAGAAAGAGTGGTTTTGTAATTATTCAATCTCTGCTAGTAGCAGAGTAGGAATTACTTTATCTTATTCCCATGTTATGTTCTAGGTGCCAGTTAGAAGTGCCTTCAGGCAAGCTTAACTTCTGCACTCTCCTTTTTGTCAGACTCCCTGTGTCTTTTCTTAAGGAAACCTGCTAATTTTAATACCTGTGTTGCTTTTGCTTTTTATTCCTCTTTTTTCTCTCTCTCCCTTCTCCTTTATCCCTCTACTGCTGCTTCTGCTTTCTAGATACAATCACAAAAGACCCAAATCTGAGACATTGAAGTCCTGGTACATAAAACCACTGATTACTTTATGCTAAAGAGTGAACCATCTAGTAATATGATATTTCACTTGTGCCCTCCTGGTGGTAGCACAAGATAAATCCAGTGGTGTCTTTAATTAACTAAAGAAAGCAGAAACAAATCTCTATGGGTTAATAATATTTATGGCCTAAAAATGAACAAACTAAAGAAAGGGATAAAAATAATGTACAATTCAGAAAAAAATATACATAAAATAGTCATGTATTCTGGAAAATGCATCTGTAAAGACATGTGCAAGCAAGGCAGATAACTGTGAGATGAAGCACTACAATTAAGGTCATCACTGAGGAGTTGGAAAATATTTATAAAAAAGAATGAAGTCAAACTTCTCAGGAAGAAATGTTAGATCTTGCTGTCTATGCAGGAATTAGGTCTTTTTTTAATCCGTAAAATACACAGTATCATATGGTGCCTGAACCTTAATTCAAGTAGCTCAACAACATGAATAATAAAATGCCAGGTCCATTTAACCGTGTCCTTTGTCAAATGCCAATAGAGATAGTGACTTTTTATAAATATCCAGTAGTTAAAAATACAAAACACTGTAACTAGATAAGGCTACATGGGTTGTATTAACGTGAGGTCATTTCACCCATTTATGATTCCTATTCTTTGACTGGAGACACACATTTTGTTCTATCCCTTAAAATAGCCCGTGGGTTTGGATATATCTTAGAAAGAAGCCATCACAGACCTACATCAAAGGAGATCCCAGAAAAAGCATCAGAGCTCCGTATTGCTGTGCTAGCTCCAAGGGAGCCTCAGAAATTTGACTCTATGGGATGCAGGGGTGCACTCTCAATAGCATAGGCAAGTTGTGGACTGTTTCACAGCTTTCCCACTGAAACATGGACATTTGGGGGTGCATCTGAGCAAAGGACCCACCCATGTACAGCTTTAAGCCTCATTCACGCACCATCCAGCAGAAAACATTTCCCCGTCCACAAATAGCTGAGGCTGTTACTGAAACCTGTACTTGCACCGGTGAGACTTGTTCTTTCACCAAATTACTTAACACAAGGGGAACTAGCATACTGGGATTAAAATGACTAGTTTCCACAGGAAACTTCGTGGACTGAAGACTGAATTTTCTAGCAGTTGTGCAAGTAAATATAGAAGGATAACAATACATTGTATTTGGAATTTTCCTTGACCACACACGCACACCCTGTGAAGCGCTAAACAGTTCTGAGTCTCTAGCCTGTCCCTTTCTGCTCTTGAATTTTTTATGCCACTTTTAGATAGCTGGGTCTTGATATTACTGCAATGTTGTCTTATTTAGGATTTACAACATTTATTGACAGCAGGAAAACACACTCCCCCTCATATCTCTATAACTCTTCAGATCCTCATGCTGACCATGATCTCATTACCCATTGCTCAATGTCTAAACCTTGCTGTTTAAGTTGAATAGACATTTCAGGATAATATGTAAAAAGATTTGTTAACATTATTATATCGATTCACTGCAATGAATTTAAAACAGAGAATACTTACTGACGTGTGCCACTATATCACACACACACACTGTTGTTTATAAAACCTACAAGATTTTACAAGGTCCATCATAAGATGACCTCTAACCAGAAAAGCAGTGAATTGTGCCTATGCTGGAAATAAATATTCATGAAAACACACAAGGAATTACAAGAAGTATTTTAACAGTCTTCGGTCCCGCTTTAGTTTTTCTGACACACTTCATTCATATGCCCATTAACTTAAGCTCTTATTACCACCCTAAGGTGCGAGAGGCACAGCATTTGTATGATGGCACACAGGAGTGGGGAGTTTCTCTTTTGCAGGACCTACCCTTAGCCAAACAGCAGGTGGTTGAGGACAGCCTGAAGAGGCAGAAATGCGCTAAGATGTCTCCAAAAGTCAAATGCCACAGGCAGCAGCTTGGCAGCTCCCTCTGTCCCTCCTGCAATGGGTTCCACAGGGCTGTTACAGAACTGCACTGTCACCACACCACCATCATCTCTTTCTGCATGGAGAATCCCTCTGGTATCTCCAGCTTTACAATCAAGTGCTTGGAAGATGCTTTTCTTGTCCACCTTTATTTTTGAGATCCAGTGCTGTGACTTGCAGGCAGGTCCTCAGCCAATTCCATAATCTGTGTTTGTCTTTCCTTCCTATGCTGAGCAAAAGGGACAGAGCTGCATAGAGAAGGAGGCAGATATATGTGGGAAAAATCTATAAAAATTAGCAAGCCAAACTCTATGCACATTAGTAGTCTGCTATTTCCTATATAATCTTCTCTCCTATATAATCCCCCGGCCCCTCACCCCCAGAGATACAATGGCCTATAACTTTAGATTCTTTCTATTTTTATCATGCAAATCCTGGTTTGTTTGGCTTGAAAAAATTAACTGCAGTTACATGTCATAATTTATCTACACGCATGATGTGGACTGTTTAGGTACCTGGAAACCAGGGACATATATAGAAGTGATAAATATAGGAGCTCCTCTGATTTAAATGCCTCTTTGAATTTTCCATTACTCATGCAAAATTATTTCTGTCAATATTTTAATTTCAGTTGGGAAGAGTGGAATCAAAGAAAGAGTGACACCCAGGAAAATTGTTGTCAGCAAACTGATGACTGCACACCGTAATTAAGAAATAATATAAAGAATGAAGAAGCCTGATATAATTTCTGTTGTATTTTTTGTGAGTTTAGTGCTAAAAAATCAAGGATGATAAAACAAATTAAGATATAAATATTACAATATTCATCACTGTGTACTATTGTAAGATGCATTATACACATAAATGATCATTTCTGTAATCATAAGAATATTAATGCAGCAGCTAATAAATAAAATGAGCACAAAGGACAAGAATATGACCTTAAAATCCTTACTCAGCTGCCCTATTAACTTTCTGAACACCACTGAAAGTGTGTGTCAGCTGCTTAAATTAAAGGAAGAGTAATTAAAATTACACAAATAATAGGTGACTGGGGTCAGTCTCCATCACCCTATCTCCTATATTTCAGAGTATTTTACATTTTTTCCATCAATATGCAATCTTATTTTTCCTTACACATCTCTCAGGTACTCTTGTTTTAAAAACAACTTACCATAAGGAGCAGAGCTGTTGACTGATGGTCAGAGCACAGGTTTTGGGGCCATACTCTTAAATCTCTTCCTACAGCGTATCGGGCAAGTCTTTGAGTATCACCGCACTTTGTCATCTTTCTTTTTAAACAAGCACTTTTAGTAGGAAAAAGGGAAAAAAAGAACAAAAAATCAGATCTATATTTCAGATCTATACCTAAGACCCTTTTTTCCATGAAGATGGCTTACATACAACAAGTGAGAAAAAAAAAGTTATACTTCTCTTCTCTGGGACATTAAAAGTCATGGATAGAATAGAGACAGTCTCAATAATAATCCAGACTTTTGTATTTTTACTGTAATAAGAGTAATAATAGTAATAATCATAATAATAAAAGACTTGAAAAAGTGAGACTGGGAATTGAACCAGACAAGACAAGAGAAACCCATATGACAGCAATATCTCCCCATAGGGTCCTGACCAGAAATAGTTCTTCCCTCAGAAAACATTGAGAGGCTTCTTTTAACACCAAAGCACTTTACAGCCTTTGCTGGAAGTCATTGCATAAGTACAAATTATTTAATAATAACACTGCTGACAATTTATAGTATTGTCCGTAAAAAAGGATTTTGAGGAGGGCATGATCTAAGCACGGCATCTAATGTGTCTATTCAGCAACTCCTGGAATGCAATAAATAAGTTGAGCTGTTTTGTGCTGTTAGTACTATGTATTGATAAGGTAAAGGGGGAAAGGTCTAAGTTAGGTATCTGCTTCCTTGATGCAGGCATTCTGCAGCCCACAGAGGCAGAAAGAGGAGCGGGGAAGGGGCTTGCAGCTTTGGAGAGCCCAGCGCACAGGTGACTTGCACAGGCGCTCATGTCAGTCCTGTGCCTTTCACACTGCAAGGGCAATACTGCCCAAAGCATCAGGCATGGGTCCAGCCCCTGCGATAGCTGTGTTGGTTTACATAAAGAGATCTGGTTCACAGATATGAAGCTATTATTATTGTTCATGGTCTACATATGTATTTAAAGTTTTTGCAGTCTCAGGTAGTGACTTACTAGAGCTAACAATGAATATTTGTCTAATTTTACCAACCTCAGTCCTACCAAACCTGCTTCATAGCCCCCTCTGTTTGATTCACTCGTCATTAAATAATCATAATTATTTTTCCAAATGACTTAGTAGAACTGAAAGTACTCAGTTTTCTTCCTCCATAGTCCCACCTGTGCAGGCTCTTTTTTTGTTGTTGACGGGGTGTTATGCTCTGGCTTAGATTTGCATGTGCTCGTTACAGCTCTGATTTCTGTGGAAACTCCAGAGACTTGTAGTGAAGTCCTGCTGTTATGACTATTAGTGTTGCAGCTCTGGAGAGCCATACGGAACATTTGTTGTATTAGGCCTGAGGGTAAGCCCAACTCTCTCATCCAGAAGAGGTATTCTGATCAATGGATAAATATGAATGATTCATAAAATGAGCTTTGAATAAGCAGAAAAGGAATTCTTCCCTAATACTGGCATAGGAGTCAGAGAAATAGGGGTGAACACAAGTAGAGGTTGACAGAATGGGGTTTAGCAGTCTCATACTTGCTCTCACAGACTACACTTCATGACTTGTCTTTCTTCCTTGAGCTGCATCAGGCACAAGCTCATCCAAACTGAAGTTTTGTTTCAGAAGTTACAAAGCAGTAAATCATAGCATACTGAAAAAAACCCAAAAAAACCCCAAGAAACAAACCCACAAAACCAAGCCAAACCAAACCCCAAAAAAGAGAGTTGCCCCACTATATAACAACTTCGTACTTCATAGCTACTAAGTGGTCATAAATATCTCTAGCTCTGGCAAAATAGAAGGGAGCATGGTGTATATATTTAACGTACCAGTATTATTTGCTATGTTTTGGGGGCTTTGGGCTATGGAAAAGTCTACAGAGACTGAAGATCTTTAACAGACAGCAATGACACATTTAGCACAAAATAAGATAAATTAAACTAAACAAAATAGATTAAGCCATTCTGCATCTCTCTCTCTTCCTTTCTGGCTCTGAAATTTTCCTTTACAGGTAACTTCATAGAAATCTTACTCTGCTTGATATAGAATTCAGATAGGATTCAGCTGTGCCACATAACCAGCTATCAGAGATGTTAGGGAGCCAGTCTCTTTTTGACAAAACTCAGAAATGTACAATTCTGCCTCATAACAGAAGAGCACAGCAGTGGCTACACACTCCTCTTGCTATAGCAAAGTTAACCTCCCTCCAAATAATGCCTTCTCCTCAGGAAAGAAGTGAGAGGCTAAAATACACTCCCTCCCCACACCTCATACCTTGCACGATAAGAGCAATTGGATATAGACTTGCTGCTGTGTAGGGTGGCTTCTTGAGAGTTGGGCCTTGGATGTGCATGCCTGGAGGTCATGGAGGGCCATCAGCATCCAGCTACCTTCTGCACAGCCATTCTGCCTGAGGAAAGTCAGCAGCTCAATTGTAGTGCTCTGACTGACAGAAGATTTTTTGTTACTTATTGGCTCTACAGGTAAACTTTGGAGATGTCTCTGAGTGTTTAACTTCTTTCTTCATGTGGTTAAGGAGACACAGTCAATTTATTGTTCAAATATTATATATGGAGATTGAGACAATGAAAAAAAATCTCTCCCTCAATCTCCCTTTCCCTCTCTCTCTCTCTCCCTCTCCTTCTCCCCTCCCCCGAACTTTTCCTTTTTTTCTTTGTATTTTTCTGATTTCTAAATAAAACTAAAGACCGATGGGAAATGTAGTTTCTCACAAAGTCACAGCTGGTAAGAATGTCACTGAACTCAAAAAGACTTTATTGTGCTCCTTCTGGAAACTGTCCTTCTTCAATATTTTCCTAACCACAACCTTTTTGTGATAGCTGAATTTAGGAAGGAAATTCTCATTTTAAACAGTCTATTTTAACAGCAACTTATCAAACAGTGGCCTTTAGCTGTTGTTCTGTGACAGCCACTCTATTAAAATCCTGATGTAAACAAGTGGAGAAGGTGAACTAGAAGTGCAGATATTTGCACAGCATTACTGTCAGGTAAAATTTTAAAGATAGGTTTTATGAACCCATTATTTGCAGTCAAGGCTTTTGACTACAGCATCTGAAATCATTTAAGTAGACAAAGTGTTTTTGTCAAAACATACTGCTGGGAGTCAGTGTGTAGCTTCTTTTTATGTAATTCAATTTGGTTCTGTTGTTTGCATGAAAGTGGGATATCTAGCTGGGCAGCAATAGTGGTGCTGCGTATGATCACAATATGGTGACTTTCCAGTGTAATTAATATTAAATGTCTTTTGTTTTCATTTAGTGCTTAATGCATGCATAATTGCAGCATACATACAGGGTTATCAAGGAAGATGTTTT
>JAVSBS010011812.1:1821-21650 GCA_033124195.1 Coracias cyanogaster | reverse complement strand
CCTCGCCCGCCCGCCCCGCGTCCTGCTGCTCCCCGCCGCCGAGGCGCCGGGGCCGCCGGGGCCGGTGCAGCTCGGCCTGCAGCGCTTGGCCGCCGCCGCCTACGGCTGCCCGCCGGGGCTGCCCGCGCTGCTGCTGGGTGGCCCCGGGGACGGCGGGGAGAGCCCCGGGGAAGAGCCCGGGGAGGGCCCCGGCGCGGCGCTCCCCGAGTTCTCCGACGTGGCGGTCGGCGGCACCTTCGACCGGCTCCACGGTGCCCACCGGCTCCTGCTCAGCGCCTGCTGCCTCCTGGCCCGGCACCGGCTCCTGGCCGGGGTGGCCGATGGCGACCTGCTCCGCCGTGAGTGCCCGGGGCGGCCGGCACCGTGCTGGGACCGGGGGGGAGCCGGGGGTCACCGGCCCTGCTGCCGGCGTGGGGCCGAGGGGTCAGCCCGGTGCTGGCCGGGACGGCGCGGTGAGAGGGCCCGGGGGCCCCGTGGGCAGCGGGGGCCCGGCAGCCGCGGACCCGCAGCGGAGCCGTCCGGGCAGGGCGGCGGTTGGGACCCCGCGTCCCATCGCACGCGGGTGCGGAGCTGAGGGCGCAGCCGGGGCGAGGGGAGCTGGAGGAGGCAGCTTCCCAAAGCCTCGGAGGGGTTGTGTTGTCTCCGTCTTGGTTCTCCGTCGCTCTCCCGGAGCTGTGCGTGGTGAATGGCCGCTCTCTCGCTTCTCCTGGTGCCCGCCAGACAAGGTCCTGGCAGAGCTGATCGAGCCCTACGAGCTGCGCGCCGCGAAGCTTCGCGAGTTCCTGCAGGATGTGAAGCCCTCGCTGCGTTTCGACATCGTGCCTCTGGCCGACCCCTACGGCCCCTCGGTCACGGACCCCGACCTGCAGTGCTTGGTGGTCAGCGAGGAGACCCGCCGGGGAGGGGAGGCCGTCAACAAGAAGAGACTTGAAAACGTAATTCCTGCGCCGGAGCCTGGTGCGCTGCCCCTTCTCGCCCCTGCCCCTGCAGCCTGCGGGCACTGGGCCTGGGGAGCAGCTGCGGCTGTTTGGTGCCTCCGTGAGCCGCAGCCCGGGCTCCAGGGCAGGATGGTAGAGGACGGAGCTGCACCGTGGGGATGCTGGGGGCAGCCGTGGCCTCCTTTGTGTGCTGCTTTGTTGAGGCCCTGACCTCCCACCGAGCCCCCTTCCCTGCGCCGCCTCCCCAGGGCTGACGGCCCTCAGGGGTCTCTTCTCTCGCAGGGGCTCCCTGAGCTGGCTCTCTATGAGATCCTGTTGATGAAGGACCCCGATCACAGTCAGAATGAGGAGGAGAAGATCAGCTCCTCCAGCCTCCGGCAGAGGCTGCTGGGGACGCTGCTGCGGCCCCCGCGGGTGAGGGGGGCTCCAAGAGCTGCGGGCTGCGATGGGAGCCGTGTGCCCGGGAGGAGGGGGTCTGCCTCGGGAGCTGAGGAGCCGGCTCACCCCGGCCGTAGGGGACAAGTTTTGGGGGGCTGCAGGCCCCTGCTCTGCAGGGCCAGGACTTTTCATGCCCATCTCCAGGCAGGGTGGTTGGGATCCTTCTCCGTTACAGCCTGTGTCCTCCGTCTGCTGGCAACAGGTTTCCTTCTTCCCTTAGCGAGACCCTGCCCTGCCTTCGTGCCCGTACGTGATCGGCCTGACTGGAGGAACCGGGAGTGGGAAAACCTCCATCGCCAAACTCCTGGGGCACCTGGGAGCGTTTGTTATCGACGCTGACAAGCTGGGCCATGCCGTCTATGTCCCCGGTGGCCCTGCCTACGAGCAGGTGGTGGCGGCTTTTGGGACAGGTAGAGCCACCGAGGGCTGCGGGGAAGACTGAGAGGAGGAAGAGGAGGGAGGGGTGTCCCATCCTCACAGCATCCTGGGAGCCATCCTGGCCTGCGCTCCCCCTCTCCCTGTGGGTTTTGGGCTCCACGCCACGCAGACAGGGCTCTGCAGCTGGTTTGGTGATGGTTGGGCCCAAGCCGGGCAAACTGCTGCTTTCCCAAGTCTTGCTTGTCCCATGTCACAGCAACTGAACTGGCCGGTGTTGAAGGCCAAACTGGGCTGCCGTGTGTCTGGGAAAAGCCCTTCCCTGTCCTCCTCTGGAGTCAGGTGGAGAGCTGCCAGGTCAGGTCCTGCAGCTCCTTTCTGGATCCCTTTGAGAGCTCTGTGCTGAAATCCCTTCACCCTGGCCTAGGCTTGCCGCAGGGAAGTGAGTTGGCTTCATTCCTCCCAAGCCTGTTCTGCTTCTGTCTTGCAGAAATCTTGAACGAAGATGGGACAATTAACAGGAAAGTCCTTGGGGCCAAAGTATTTGGAAACCAGGTAAGAGCAGCACAGGAACTGTCAATATTTAATCTCCTGAATGGGAGCTGTCTTGTGCTGAGGGTTTTTATTTTTCAGCCCTTTGAGCTGATGACGCCTTCCTGACTGTCCTTTCGGGCAGTGACGTGCAGACAGGGCAGCACACAGAGATCCCATCTCTGTAGCTGAGGTGGTATCCGTGCTGGACACACTCCTCCCGCCTCGGCAGCTGCTGCTGCCTCCCCATCCCCTCTGTCCACACTTGTCCTTCACCTGGCGGCGCAGCAGCCCAGCGTGCGTGGAGCCGGTGCTCTCTGAGCCGTGCGTCATTTGGGCTTGTGCCCGCTGGGGCTCGGTGACGTGGCAGCCGACCCTGACCCCTGGCTTTGTTGGCCAGGCCAGTGCTCAGCCTTTCGCTTGGGTCTCGTGGGCTGCCTCGGCCCAGGCGTGAAGGCAGCTCGAGGGGTTCCCCGAGACAGACTGGTCTCGCGTGGGTGCTGCTGCGTGGGGAGCTCGCTGTGCTGCAGGCAGGTCTTTGCAAAGCGCCTCTCGCGGCAGAGACCAAGGATCTGCGGTGCCTGGCAGGGCAAGGAAAATAATCAGAAAAGAGCCTGGACCTACCAGCAGGCGTGGGAGCCTCCGGCCAGCGTGGAAGTGCCCCCTCTGTGTGCTTCCCACGCAGGCGAGGGGCCGTGGCCGTGCCCCGTGCTTTGACATGTTCTTTCTGGGTGCTCTCTGTGACTGCTGCTGCCACCAGCGAGCTCCTTGCTGGCTGCCCAGGGGTTCTGAGGGCAAGTAGCTGAACCCTGTCATGGTCCTTTCTAGGAGCAGCTGAAGAGTCTCACAGACATTGTGTGGCCTGAGATAGCCCGGATGGCCAAGGAGCAGATCCGGGAGGCAGGTGCTCAAGGTAACTGGGGTGGCTGCCATCGCAGCACAATGGTGGTCATTGGGTGCATGGTCTTGAGCAGCTCACCACAATCCAGAGTCCCGGGAATCTGCTGCTTTTGGCAGCACTGTGAGTGTTTTCCATGTGCAGACCCACCTCATCTCTGCTGGGCAGCTACTGGGGAGTTTTCACTCACACATCTCTGAGCAAACCCCTCCACACAGCTGGGCCAGGGTCACCTCAAGCTTCCCATTCCAAAGGACAGTGGAGGTTGCTTTCTCTTTCCTGTGTGACTTCAGTTGGGTTTTGGTGTGGTGCTCCAGCAGCGAGCCTGATGTGTGTTCCTTCTGGGAGCAGAATTTTTCCAGCTCTTAGAAGATGCTGTTGGCAGCTCAATAGGCATTTGGCTGAAGGCATTGGCTTGTGGTACCCGGGGGACCTGCCATCCCAGGTGTGCCCTGTAAGCAAACACAGCCTCTGCCTGCTGCTCTCTTCCACGTGCGCTTCTTTGGCTCAGCGGTAAAGTGTCTGTGCTGTCGGTTCACAGGAGGGCCTGACTCTGCAAGCGCAAGTGGACGGGTTGGGTGGGACCCTGAGGAGCAGTCACTGCTTTGGGACTGCCCAGTAACAAGGAATGGCCTCATTCCACAGGAAAGGCCGTGTGTGTGCTGGACGCTGCCGTGCTGCTGGAGGCTGGCTGGCAAGACATGGTCCGTGAGGTGTGGACAGCCATCATCCCAGAGGAGGAGGTGGGCGATGCCCCCTGGCCCATCGCTTGCTGCTGGGGCTGGCTCTTGGCTTCCCCTCCCGTGCCTGAGCGTCCCCTCTGGTCCTGCCAGGCTGTGAAGCGCATCATGGCCAGGGATGGGCTGAGCGAGGAGGCCGCTCGCAGCCGGCTGCGGAGCCAGATGACCAACAGCCAAAGGGTGGAGCAGTCGCAGGTGGTGCTGTCCACACTCTGGGAGCCCGACATCACCCGCAAGCAGGTGGGCCCCGGGCTGGCTGCAGCACTGGGCTCTGTCTCGGGTGGCAAAAAGGGAGGTGGGCGACTGGTGGGGACTGGAGGGCTCAGCACTGTGCCCGGGGCATGCACGGTGTGCCCGGGTGTGCTGCTCACCAGTGAGGCTGCCTCTGGGCATGGCCACGAGGGATGAATTCGAGAACACAAATGCAGCAGGGAAGGGGCAGGAAGTGTGGGACCCTCGTGTGATGCGCCTGCCTTGTCCCCGGGCTCTGAGGTGCTGCTTCATGTGGATTCTGGTTCCCTGGCAGGTGGAGAAGGCCTGGGACCTCCTGCAGCAGCGCCTGGGCCAGGAGCGCAGCCCGTGAGGGGCTCGCACCCCTCTGACCGTCACACACCCACCCCAGGGATCCCACACCGGCGGGACAGGCGGCGAGGGGCCGTGTCCTGGCAGCCCCCATCGCCAGGAGCCGGCCGTGCCGTGCCAGGGAGGAGCGCAGCGCGGGGGCTAAACCCACCGGCCACCTCCAGCCCCACGGAGGGGCTGGGGGGTCCTGCTGTACCCAGGGGAGAGGGGGTCGCGGACCTCCCTGTGTGCCAGTAAAGAGCCTTCTCCCGGGTGCGTGTCCCTGTCCCTGCAGCCCCAGCCCAGCAGCCGGCTCTGGAGCCCCCGGCCCCGCTGCGGGGCATCGCCCCCGGCTCCGGGCGGTGCGAGGGGCCGGGTCCCGTCCCCCTCTTGCCTCCCCGCCCCTGACGGCAGCGGGGCCGCAGCCCCCGAGATCGCCGGTGCCACGGGTCTGTGCCGTGGGCGGGGGGGGGGGCGGAGCGGCCGGTCCCGCCCCCGGCGCTCCCCCGTGATGTCACCGGGAGCACGAGACCGTCGCACCCCGGTACCGGCGGGGCAGAACCGAGCCATGGCCGGGCGCGGGCGGACGCTGCTCGGGGCACTGCGGGCAGCTGCGGGCGGCGGGGCCGCCTCCCGGTGAGACGGCGCGGAGCCGGGGCGGCGGGGCCAGGGTGTCGGGGCGCCACTGTACCGGTGCTGGTGTGCTGTGGAACCGGCTGCCTGACCACCCCCCCGCCCCTCCAGGTGTCTCGGCATCCCCCGTTCCTCCCCGGTGCAGCCGGCGCGGCCGTTCCTGATCCCGGCGGGCACCGGCCCCAGCGGGCACTGGGAGCAGCGGGTCCTGGGGTGAGTCCTCCCGGGGTCCCGGCCCCACGGGGGCACCGGCCGGGCTGTGCGGCCCCCGCCACTGACCCCTGCCCTGGTCCCGGTCTCCGGCCCAGGTACTCGGCGGAGCAGATGTACGAGCTGGTGGCCAACGTGGGGGAGTACCAGCGCTTCGTGCCCTGGTGCAGCCGGTCGGCCGTGCTCTCCCACCGCGGGCAGGTGCTGCGGGCAGAGCTCGAAGTTGGCTTCCCGCCCTTCCTGGAGCGCTACGTCTCCGAGGTCTTCCTGGGCCCCGAACAGATCCGGGTAGGCGCAGGGGGACCGGGGATGCCGCAGGTCCCCCTGGGGTGGGGGGCGTCGGGCTGCGACCGGGAAGCCGGAGCCCTCAGACCTGGGGGGACCCGGGGCACCGAGACACGCGGGGCAGGGCTGGGCCCCGCGCACTGCGGGAGCGGAGCAGCCTCCTGAGCGGGGCCGGGTCGCTGCCGCAGGCCATCAGCCGGGACTGCCGCCTCTTCAGGCACCTGGAGACGCTGTGGCGCTTCGGGCCAGGGCTGCCCGGACGGACGGACACCTGCGTGCTGGACTTCTCGGTGAGCGGGGGCAGGCAGGGCTGCGGGCGGGGGCTGCTGCCGGGGTCCGCCCGCCCGCCGCCCTGACCCCCAGCACCTCCCCGCTCCCTCCAGGTCTCCTTCGAGTTCCGCTCGGCGCTGCACGCCCGGCTGGCCGGCCTGTTCCTGGACGAGGTGGCGAAGCGGATGGTGGCGGCCTTCGAGGGCCGGGCGCGGGCGCTGTTCGGGCCGCAGGCGGCCGCTCTTCCCGGCCCGCGTCACCGGGCAGCGCGCTGGGCCTGAGCGGCGCGGCCGGAGGAGATGCCCGGTCCTCGGTGCCGGTTCGGCGGGACTCTGCCGCCCGCCCCGCGCGGGGCCTCGTTCTATTTATGGCTATTTAACAACAACAGAGATTATTTATTTTCCCACCCCCGTGTCCGTCCCACGCGCGGGCTCCGTGAGCGTTCGGTGCCCGGCAGCAAACGCCGGTGGGGCCGCCGCCGGCTCCCGTTTCCCTCGGCCCGGGGCGCCGGGAGCCCCGCGGGCGGCGGCCGCTGGGCCAGGCCCGGCGCGCCTGCGTCACTCTGACGTCAGGGCGGTTACGCAAGCGCCGCGCCGTTTCCCGGCGGCCCCCGCGGCGGTCACATGACCGGGGCGGGCGGAAGATGGCGGAGCCGCCCGGCGCCGCGGCCGAGGACTCGTGGGGGAAGGTGGGCGCGTTCGCCGGGCTCAGGCGGGGAACCGGCCTCGCTCAGCTGGGCACCGCCGAGGGTGCTGCGGGCGGGGGCGGGGGACCGGGACCGGGGCCGGGGGGGAAGCGCCGGGTCGGGAAGAGCGCGGGGGGCAGGGTCAAGGCGAGCGGCGGCAGCCGGAGGTCTCTGAGCGCGGGCACCGGAGCTCCGGCGGCGGGGGGCGCTGCGGGGCTCCCGGCGGTCCGGAGGGCCCGGTCCCTCCCGGGGCCGCGGTCTGCCGCCCCCGCCCGCCTGACGTGTCTCCTCCCGCCGGCCCCGCGCAAGGTGGACGCAGCCTACGGCGACAATGCCCTGGACCCCGGTAGGTGCCCGGCCCCCGGCCGCCCCCGCGCGGTCACGGCAGCCGCTCGTCACGGACGGGACGGTGGCCGCGGCCACCGGGTGACCCGTCGCCCCGGGGCCGCCCCTCACCGTGACCCTCCTTCCAGCGCTCTTCATGGAGAACGCGAGGAAGGGAAGCATCGTGTCGCGGGCCAACAGCATCGGCTCCACCAGCGCCTCGTCGGTCCCCAACACAGGTGGGCCCGGGGGCCCGTGTCCCGCCGCTGGGCCCCGTTCTCGCCCCCGTGCCCGGGGTGCCAGCGCGGCGGCTTCGCGCTGCCTGGGCAGGATCCCGCTGCGGGAAGGGCGGGAGCTGGCGGGGAAGGTCGGGCTGCCGCGGTGTCCAGCAGTGCTTGGGATGGGGAATCGGTCCGGTTTTGACGCCTTCCCAAGGGAGCTGCCGGCGTCTTCCTCTTGCCCAGCCCACGGGGAAGGGGAAGGGGTTGGGAGGGCCCCTTGAGGCGTTTTTGCTCCATGTGATCTGCTGGAGGTGGCGGCTGGCCTGGGGCCTGGAGCCATCCTGAGGGCGTGAGGCCGTCCTGGGCCTGGCCACAGCCTGTCGGGCTGAGCCGCCATCCCCTCCGTGTGCCGCTGTCCCCCGTGCACTCACCAGTCTGGTTTCTTCACGCTCCTGCAGATGACGAGGACAGTGACTATCACCAGGAGCCCTACGAGGAGTTGTACAAGGACCAGCGCCGGCGGGCGCACACCCAGGCGGAGCAGAAGAGGCGCAACGCCATCAAGGTAACCAGGAGGCCGCGTGTGCCCTCCGAGTGCAGCAGCCCGCTGGCTCTGGTCCCCGCGGCACCCGGCACCCTCCTGTTTCCAGCACCTTTCCCATTGTTTTGCCACTGGATCTGCCCTTCCCGGACACTGTGTGCTCTGGGTGGTGGGAGCTGGGGTTTGACACCTTTTGAAGCAGCCTCACACTGCTGAACTCCAGAGACATGTGTTGTGGCTCTGCCTCCCCGCAGAAAGGCTACGATGACTTGCAGGCCATCGTTCCCACCTGTGAGCAGCAGGATTTCTCCATAGGCTCCCAGAAGCTGAGCAAGGCCATAGTCCTCCAGAAAAGTGAGTCCTGAGTATGGGGAGAGGGGAGAGGGTGCAGTTAACCCCAAAACACCTCAGTAGGGCCGTGCAGTCTGGAGGGAGGTTCAGCACTTTGGGACCTTCTGGTGCAATGATGCCCTGGGGGAGTCCAGGCACTGGCCATCTCCACCCACCTGCCTCCCCGATGAGAATCAGAGCAGCCTGGAGCTGATGCTGGCCAGGCTCAGGCACCTTCTGTGGGCATCTCCGGGCCTTGTGGTCACTCTCAAATCCTCATGCTGTGTTTTCATGCTCAGCCATTGACTACATCCAGTTCCTGCAGAAGGAAAAGAAGAAGCAAGAGGAGGAAGTTTACACTCTCAGGAAAGAAGTGATGGCCTTGAAGATCATGAAAGTGTAAGGGAAGAGCTGTTGGGGCACAGCCCTCTGCTTCCTGCTGTTTTCCCCGCTGTCCTTGCAGGGTTCTGTGGATGCACTTGGAGCTCTGCAGGCAGCCTGGCACCTGGGGCTCCAAACTTGCCCCTTCCCGCTGTCACTGTTTCTCCTCCAGCAACTCGCTGGTGCGGGTCTGTCTCGGGTCAGTTGCTGCAGTGCAGTGCGAAGGTGGATTTGAGTCAGAAAAGGAATCTGCTCCCAGTGTCAGGAGCAGCTTCAGCTTCCCAGTGGTTATTTCTGTGCAGGATCTTCCACGAGCTCTTGGTCCTCCCCATCCCGTGGCAGTTCTCAGTCAGAGAGCTCTATCCCTGCGTCCGAGCAGAACCGGGTGTGGGAGGCCTCACTCTGCTGCTGAACGTGGGGCTCTTGGTTTGTTTCAGGAACTACGAGCAGATCGTGAAAGCTCATCAGGACAACCCAAACGAGGGCAAGGACCAGGTCTCCGATGAGATGAAGTTCAATGTTTTCCAAGGCATTATGGATTCTCTCTTCCAGTCCTTCAACGCCTCCATCTCAGTAACGAGTTTTCAGGAGCTCTCGGCTTGTGTGTTCAGCTGGATTGAGGAGCACTGCAAGCCCCAGGTGAGCGGGGCCACGGGGGGAGCTGTAGCAATGGCAGAGGGAAACAGGGCTGGGAGTAGGACAGGAGATGGTGCCTGAGCTCCAGCTGCTCCCGCCGCTGGGCTGGTTTGGTGCTGAAAACTGGCCAGGGTGAAGCGGAGTTCAGAGGGAGAGTCCTACTTGCTCCTCTTCACACCCTTGGACACCTGAAGGTGTCCTGGGTGTTAAGGAGCCTCTGAGGATGGCAGATGCTGAGGTGAGGCCAAGTTCTGCCCTGCTGTGGCTGCCGCAGACCTCGCAGCCCGGGAACAGCGGTGGGAGCGTTTCCCTAAGCAGGTGGGGGGTGTTTGGCACCGCGTGTGCCAGGGCTGGGGCGATGCTCGCCCGGGAGTCACTCATGGGGGATGGGCCGTTCCTCCACCCAACGCTGATGGTGTCTCCTCTCCGCAGACACTGCGGGACATCGTGATCGGGGTCCTGCACCAGATCAAGAGTCAGCTCTACTGAGCCCCCCCTGTGGCAGCGCCGGCGGCTCTGGGGCTGCCGCCAGCTCCGTACCCGCAGGGACCGGCACCCCCTGCCCGGGGACGGGTGCCAGGAAGCGCTGGGCTGGCTCCCTTGGGGCTGGTTTTAAGGCTTCTCTGAATTATTTATTGTATTAACTACAAACAAGCCAAAACAAGGCTGTGCAGACACCTCAGCTCCGCAGGAACTGTCACAGTCGATGCTACCAAATATTTGTAGGGGCTTAGCGGGGGTAAAGTGTTTACCGAGTCTTTCAAGGCACCTGAGCCTGTGGCTCAGGCGGGTGCCGTGGGGTTTGCCTGTGCCACCACCTCGGGGCTGCGGCGCAGATCCACGCCGGCTTCTGATACAACCCCTCGGAACGAGGAATGAAAAGGGAATGGGTGCTAAAAGTTGCTGGTTTCTGCCTCCCTCGAAGCAGCTTTCCCAGAGCGGCTGTTTCAGGGGTGCAGCTGCGAGGGGCAGCTACCGGGGCTGCAGAACAAGCCCAGTGCTGCCGGGAGACGCTCGGCACAGCCGTGACCTCCTGGCGTTGGCAGCATGCGCCAGAGACTCGATAGAACCCGACCTCTTCTGCTGAGGCTGTCGTGCCCCGGAAAGGGTGAGGGGAGCGAGCTTTGTGCCGGCTTTTCCTGGGCGAGCGCTGGAACAGCGCTGCCGTGTCTGGGGTCCTGCTGCGCCCGGGTGCACCAGGAAAGCGGCTCAGTGGCCGCAGCACAAACACTCGCTGCTCCTCTTTAGCCTTTTTCTATACACACACCCTCAATTGGCTTTTATTTTTTGTCTTGCTAATTCACTGAACCGCTCCTGCAGCGCTGCCAGCGCCAGCTCTGCCGCCGGGCACTCCCTGGGACGCGCTTTACCTGCTCCCAGGAGGCTGCGGTCGGTGGGGTCACGGCGCTGGCCGACAGAACCGCGCGGTGCAGCCGCTGCTCAAGCGATGGTTGTTCTGGGGGCTCCGCTGGTGCGGTGACAGGAGGATTTTTCTCTGTAATCACATCTGTGCTCCTGCTCTGGGGTCATGGATACTGATTTTTTAGCTCCAGGTTACGGGGTTTGAACACTGCAGCGTGAGCTTGTTTAAGCCACTGCTTCTCCCCATGTTTAGCAGCAGAGAACCCGGTGGGGGAGTTGACACAAAATTACTTTTCAACTCGGGCTTTTGGCTGCCCTTTCCCATCCCTGACAAAGCGCACACAGGGTCAACTGCATCTGGCCTGGGAGGTGCTGGTTTGTGATAAAGAAAATCCTCTCGGGGTGAGCAGGGAGGTCGGGGCCCTGCGGCAGAATCGGGGGCACGGGCAGAACCCCGGGAGCTGCGCAGCCAGCAGCTGCCTCCTGCCGCAGGAGGACCTGGAGCTTTACTGACCTCACAGGGAAAGCAACCTATTTTTCTATTGTGAAAAGTAATTAAATAATTTTTGCTGAATGTTTTAATCATTTTTCTGCCTTTATTTCTGTTGCTGAGTTCCGGGAGCCTTCCCAAAGAGGGAGAGGCAGGTTCTGGAAGCACAGCCCAGCCATTGCAGGCTCTGGCCTTTCCCAAACCCTCCCCAACACCCTTTCAGCAGAGAAACCACCGCAGCAGAACAGAGCTGAACCAAAACACTGGTGTTTAATGGGTCGAACGCTTGTGTACCACTCGGCCGTGCTGTGGGAAGCAGCTGAAATACACCCAGGCCTGTGGCCATAACAGGCATCGGTTCATTGGCCTCCCAGAGGCGCTCGCTGCCTCTTCTGTACTGGAGCACCAGGGACTCCGCACCAGCGCGTGCACCCCCAGCCCTGTGAGGATGGCGACCCCGAATTGCTCCACTGAGGGCAGGAGGAAACAACATTCCCCGAGAGGGCCCAAGGCCATGCCCCTCCCTCCACCACCCTTCCAGCTGCAAAGCCTTTTAAAACAAACACACAGAAATAGGCAGGACCAGCCCAAGCCCTGCAAGAAGCGGAAAAGAACAACCCACTGGCCGTGTTTTAGCAGCAGCTCTGCAGCGGCTCCTTCTCCCTGGGGCACAGGCTCACACAACCGCCGGCAGCGTGACGTTATGGTCCTCGTCCGTCTCGATCCCAACCTCCTCCTGTACAAGCACAGAGCGTCTCACGGGGCGGTGGCCACGGCCCAGCACCGCAGGCAGAGCCACCATCGCGGTCACCACTGTGGGAATGAGCCTGGCCTCGGTACTCACAAAGAATTGCTTCTTGCTCTTGGGGTAGCCCTCCAGGATTGCGTCCAGCAGCTCGGTCGCCTGGCAAAACAGGGGCACTGTGAGGGCTGTGGGTGGCCACACCAAGCTGCCAGCACCAGGCAGGCTCTTGGGGACTGTCTCCATAGAGGTGTCACAAGCCAGCACAGCTCAGGTGATAGTGCAGGAGCAGACATCTCTTAACACAAGCAGTCGGCTTTGCTTCCCGAGCACAGGCAGAGCCCTGCAGGGACTCGGCCATTTCCCAGGGGATCATCTCAGCACCTGCACAGCCCTGGGGCTGGCACCAAGGGTCTCCTCCCTCAGCACAAACTGGGCTGCTGCCCAGCAGACCCCATGTCCCCATCAGGGTGCCAGTGTCACTGCAGGACTGTCACTGTCACCTCCCCGGCACTGCCCACCCGCCCCGCTCGATGGCACGACCGTTACCATTCGCTTCCTCCTCCGCCACTCCTTGCAGTACAGCTTCTGCTCGCTGCAGACCTGCAAACACAAGATGAAGTGAGAACCCAAAAACCGCTGTAAAGCCAAGGACCTGCGAGATGTCCCAGCCATGGCTTGTTTAACGGCACAAGTGGCTCACAAAGCCCCTGCAGGTACATGAACCTCTTTGGAACAGATCACCCCAGACAGGGAAAGATAAATTGATCAAGTGGTAGGTGACGGCCCAAAACAGAGATTTGCAAGGAGGAGGAAGCTCAGGCTGTTTCCTCGAGCCACCCCAAGAGTCACCATCGCACACAGCCCGGCTCGAGCACAGGCTCTGCACAACCCTCACCTCCATCATACCAGTGTCTGTTGGGCTAGGGACCAGGTAACCTGGTGAAGGGTCTGCTACGACTGGCCCAGCCCCGGCTGGACTCTACACCTGGTGCCCGGCTCAGCCCCGGGCAGCTCTTCACCTTCTCTTTTTCTTCTGGAGTCACATGGTTGGTGGCAGATTTAATCCTCTCCAGTTTCTCCGTGTAACTGGCACAGTCCTTCCTCAGCTCCCCAATCTCTTTGGCCATCTCAGAGGTTGTCATGGAGCTGTTCAGGTCCTTCAGCTCTGCAAAGGAGGCAGCAATCACCGGCAGGGCTGACAGCCGGGGCACAGCCGCCCCTGCCCACGGGGCCCCAGCTGCTCCCGGTGCCGCGGGGGCCGGGCAGGGCCCACTCACCCGCCTCCAGCTGCCGGCAGCTCTGCTGCAGCGCCTGCACCTTGGCGGAGAGCACGGCGATCTCCCCGTCCAGGCCGCGGAGCTCCGCGTCGCTGGCGGCCGGGAGCTGCTCCTGCAGCGAGGCGGCGGGTCAGGGGGGCAGGGGCCCGCGGGGACGGCGCCCGGGCCGGGGCTCACCTGGTCGGCGAAGTAGATCTTCTGCTTCCCGTAGGTCTTCTCGCGGACGCGGCCCTGCTGCGCCAGCTGCTCCAGCGCCTTCACCACGGCCTGCGGGCCCAGCGCCGTCAGCCGGGACCAGCGCCCGGCCCGCCCGCGGCCCCCGCCCCGCCCCGGCCCCGCTCACCGCCTTCCCCAGCCCGTGCTCCCGCTGCAGGTTCCCGAAGGCGTCCTGGGCGCTGTACGGCCGGTTCTGCTCCCGCAGGTACCGCAGCAGGACGGCGGCGGCGCCTCCTGCAGGACATGCTGCCGGTCACCGGGGCCGCCAGGGCTACCGGGAGCACGACGAGGGAGCGGCGGCCGCCTGGGCCTCGCTTCGCCGCCGGCCCCTCGCTCACCGCCCGCCGCGGGGCCCTCGCGGCCTTTGCTCATCCTCCGCCTCCGCTCGCCTCGCTCCGTTCCTGGCCGGCGGCGCTGACGCACTTCCGGCGCGCCGCCCACCGGGGCGAGGGACTAGAAACGAGCTCCTACTGGTGGGGGCGGCGAGGCCCCGCCCCTCCGCCGGGCCCGGTTCTCCCGGGGCACAGAACGGGCCCGTACCGCCGGGCCAGGCAGGAGCCGGTGCCGCCCCGCGCCGGGGAGGGTGAGGAGCACACGCCGTGCCGTGCCGTGCCCGCCCCCGGGGTCTCCGCTGTATAAAATAACCGCGCCCCGAGCCCCGTTCCCCGCCGCACCCGCGGCCACCGGCGCCCGGCCCCAACCCCAGCGCCGACGGAAGCCCCGTGCGCGCTCAGACAGGCGGGCTTAGACAAGAGCAGCGGAGAAAGCGTTTCCCTGAAGAGGCTCGTTCTTTGCCGCACAAACGTGACCGGAATCGGGGCCTATGGCTTAGAAAAAGCAACGGGAGAGCGGAGAGCGGCCGGGCCCGGGCGGCGGGCGGCCAACGGCCCCCGGTGGCTGCTGGTTTGTCTGCGTGACCGCAACAGGCACAACCGTGGGTCACCGGTGGCTCAGGCCGGTGTCCGCCCGCTCCAGGCTCCCGAGGCCGGGAAGCAGCGGCTGTCCCCAGGCCTGGCCCCAGCCCAGGCAGCGCAGCGGAGCCGCGGGGTCACAGCGCCCGGGGGCAGCACGGGGGTTTTCTAGCAAAGTGTTAGTCCATTACTTCAGGAAAGCAACACAAGAGCAGCTGCCACGGGGTCTTCGCAGGACTCTGGATGTCACAGTAGATGTCTTATTGCCGTTACGACTCGTACAAAACAGCGTCACTAGAAAGCGGGGACCGGAGACGGGTGGTCATGGCGAGTACAAACACTGTGGCCGAACACCATCAGGTCCACAACAGGAGCAGGGGTTTGTTCCTACCCGGATATTGCTGGGAGAGAAGACTTGGATTCTGCGCACGTTTTAGGAGCGAGGAAGGGTTGTCTGAATGACAGAACAGCATCAAGTCCCAGACAACTCGGTCTGGGGGAAACCAATCCCGTTCACCTGGCTACACATCAGCCGCGGAAGGTCGGCTTCCAGATTGTCCTCGGCGACGCTGGGTCCATCTGACCAGTGGCCCCCAGAGCTGCAACACCAGATTTATTGTCTGAGGTGAGGAAATTTGGAGCAAGCAGCATCCTGGTAGACAGTGCAGAGCAACGCATGGTGATTGTGGGGCTATCACATCAACGCCTTTCCCCTATCGATTACCAGTGTAGTTTATTTTAAAATCCAAGCGAGGCTACAGAGTCACAAGTCACAGTGGTGTTCCCAGCCAGGGCTGGCTGTCACGTCACTCAAACGCACAGAGGAGACAATCTAGTAACTTTGCAAGGCTTTTCCTTCCAGGGTTCCCTCCACGATGCACAACAGAAAACCAGAGGGAGGTGACGGGATTTCTTACTGGCCCCGCGAGCCAGCAGGATCCAGCTGGTTCAGCTCAGACTGATCCAGCAGCTCAAAGTCGTCCCCTTCCGCGTCAGTGTCCAAGTCCGAGCTGGCCGTTCTCAGGTAAGTCTTTGCACCTCTCTGGGGATTGTCGCTGCGGGAGGAGCCTGGCTGAGGGGCTCCTGAGAGGGCCAGCTGAATCATGCCTCTGGTGACAAACCCAGCGATGTTGTTAGTGAGGTTCTGTACGGATGGCAGTGTGCCGGACTCCTCCAGGTCATATGGGAGATGTGGATCTTCTGTCACTTGTGAGCGGTAGGCCAGACTTGGGATCCCAATGCTGGTGTCATCTTCATCATCTATGCCAGTTACTTCTGGGTTTATGGAAGGGAAGTCAGGGAGATCCCTGGCAAAAGACTCTTCCGGGTCACTGTGACCGTCCAGGTCTAGAGGAGGACAAAGGGCTTTAAATACAGAGCAGATGTCAAACACCGCGCAGCGAGGGCAGCACAGCACACAGCGCTGGGCCACTACTGCCCCGAGTCAAACTGTCCTTATCACGCCACGGACCAAACGCTCTTTCACCACTCCCCAGAGCTCGTCGGGATGCCAGCTGACCTCCCAGCTCACGCCAACGAGTGCAGATGCTGAACCGGAACGCGGCACCAGAGGAAAGCAGCCCCTGCCCCAGACTCAGTGCTGCAGCCCATATCCCTGCAGCCAGACTGGCGGAGCCAGACCTGCCCCTGCGGAGCAGCCGCCACTGCTCTACTAAAGCACTGAAGGGAGGATGGAGAAAGCTCAGTTCTGAAAAAACAGGTATTTGCATCTCCTCTTAGCCAGCCAGACATCAAACATCTGAACCTCCAGGACAGAAAGCAATCCCCCCCTCCTCTACTCCGTCACACTGGCACCAGCTCGGCATTCCACACCTTCCAGAAGCTGCTCATTTCCTCTCACCTTCAGATCCCTCCGTCAGGGGAGTCTGGCCCCGCGAAAGGTTAAACATCCCATTTTCAGTGTAGGAAACCTCAGCATCCGAATGCTCCGAGTCAGAGATGGTTAGTTCCTTGGCAACCATAGAGTCATCCAGCTTTGTAATAAAAGATAGAATTGAAAACATCAAATACTGGAAAGCTTATTGCTGTGCCTCGAGATAAAACACGTGATCCAGTGGCCACCAATTAAACACAGCCCTCGTGGGAGGCTGCTACCTGAGGCTCATTTTGCACTTTACGGAGAGACTGTAGCTGGTATGAGCAGCTCTGGACATACTTGAGTGAGACAGAACAGGAAAGACCTCTCCAAAAGGAGAATATCCTCATCTGATCTCCCACCAGAACTCAGCTACAATGTGCTGGGTACGGGGCCACACACACATTGCAGTGGGCTTGTTCTACTCAGCTGAGCTTTTCTATTTCTGAAATATTTTGTTACCTTGGGACAGAAGGCAGCAAGCTCCTCTTCACTGTCACTGCCATCATCCACAGCCTCCTGATTCAGGGATCGGCGACGCACTGCCAAAAACCAGAGACAAAGCTCACTACCATGGCCAGGACAGAGGTCTGCACAGGACCGAGCAGGAAAACCCTCCACTGGCGAGCCTGGCGTAGTGTAACGCAGCATGCTTTGTTCCACAGCAGAGCAGCCTGACCGCTTCTGACCTGGGCTGCTGCGGCGCCTTTGCGGAGATGAACATGTTTAGCAGCCACCTGGCACGGAGTCCTTCCTCTTTCCGTGCAGCTGCCATGCGGAACACGCAGTTCTGGCAGCTGAGACAGGGAGCAGAGCAGCACTGTGAAGCGCTGACTGGGCGACGCCTGTGGAGACAGACCCGCTCCGCTCCCTTCCCAAAGCGGCTGCAAGATTTGCCAGGGCACAGGAGCGACGGCCGTGCCAGACGCAGCCCCGTCCTGCTCCAGGAGCGGGGGCTCAATTCACAGCCTGTTCCAGCTACCGAGGGTCAGTGTTGGGAGGGTCAGAAACACAGCACATAAACTTACGTTGCTTCTCCCGCTGCTTTGAGATCATGTAGCCTCGAACGCTGAAATCCAGCCGCTGCAGAGCTGGCTCCAGCTTCATGTACATGCGCTGCCCCAGTCTGTGGTACACAGCAAGGGGCCACAGCAGGATGAGGAGCACTGAGGTGAGCGGGAAGGCTGATTAGAAGGTTGTTCAGGATGCTACTTGGCAAACATCTTGCCTGTTTTGTGATGCAGTGTAACACGCAGAACGCGCAATCTGAGTACTGGAGGTAATGCTGCGGGAGGCGGTTAGAATTGGTGCCTCGCCAATTTAACAGAATCAAGAGGCCAGCCTGTTAGTGCTCAGACCTCTGGTTGCTAAGCACTCAAACATGTTCTCTCTGGACCAGAGATGTTACTGTCCTGGTCAAGAACCACCACATTCCAGGCAGAATGTGCTATTTTAAAGCCATTCACACAAGCTTTCTTTTTGAGCAGAAGAGCCTCATCCCTCGGACATTCCAATCCCACTCATCTCTACCCCAAGTCTATATTGGCACAGAGAGCTACTTACACAGCAAATACGAGAGCAAGAGTCCAGGGATGTACTGGCCCAGGACAGCCAGGAACGTAAAGACTCCACACGCTAGAAGGCAAAACTGAAGACAGGAGAGACAATGAGTTTCCAAGCTTAAGCAGTGGATTTACTCAATTCTTCAAGACCTCATTCCCTGCAGATTCTAGGTCAAGTCATTCTCATAACAGCGAAGCCTTCCTAGTACTCCACTACCCGGCTCCAGGACCATGCAGACATGGGAGGTGTCTGGCTTCAGAGCAACAGGCAGCAGCCCAGGCCTCTGCCTTGGGGTACAAAGGGCTTCCCAAAGCAGGTATGCTAGAAGCAAGGAAGAGGCTAAAGACAGAACTCTTCAAAGTGAAAAGGACAAGGTCGGTACCACCATGTTACAGGTTCCTCTTTGCATAAGCCTCAAAAATAAGGAAAAAAAAAAGCTTGACACACTTTCTCAACCTGTTAAAATCCAGCAAAGGAACAGAGTTTGACACTTCAAAAGCCAGAAACCTACAGAAGGAGCAGCTGCGTCTTCACTCCCCTAGTGCAATCAACATGCCAACACTTGCTTTCTCCTCCCTCCTCCACAGCCTGCTTCTTCTGCCTGTGCTTTCTCCTCCTCTCCCCCACTTCATGGCCATGTTGTTGTGGGAGACCTCCCATGGTGACCTCCCATGCCTGAACAAGTTTCTCCCACCATGGGAGGACACCAGCAGTCAGCAGAGGCTCCACACCAAATGTTTTATTTGCTGAGGTCTGTATATTCTTACCTTGCCAGGGTTTTGCCTCTTGAAAATGAAGAGATTACTGAAGAAGTTGGTCCCAGTCACCCATCCTTCAGCCAAATGGTGGCAGAGCTCTGGCACCCCGAGCAGACGAGGGTGGACATATCCCCAGCTGCAGCGAAGGGAAGAATTCAGAAACAGATGTTACTGTGTTGATGTCAGTGCAGAAGTCACTTGTTGCAAACACTTGTCTCACTACTTCCTTCTCCTCCCCCAGCACTGAGCTCCATGGGTGAGGGTCTCTCTGCCTTCCACAGCAGCAGCTTGCCAAAAGCAGCGCTCCTAGTACTGTCTACACGTGTCTCTGTTCTCCCAGTGCAGCTAAGGAGCAGTAATTTCATCACTCAGGCTTTTAGCTTAGACTAGTTTCCATGCCACTGGAGGGAAAGGGCAATGCAGAAGCAAATCAAGCAAATTCATCTGCTTCTTCTGCGTTTATCTGGTCAGCTGCAACCCCCAGGAATTCAGCACAAGGTCTACAAGCAGCCTTGTACCTTACTTCATACATTCGGTTACTTTGGAGGCGTTGTCTTTGGCTATTAGTGCTTCCTAACTGCTACGCACAAGTACCTGAAGGTTAGGAGGAACAGTTCCTTTTGTACTTGGGCCTCTTGAAAATAAAAAAAATTGTCATTTGGCAACAGCTCAAGTGATTTAATGGGGAGTGGAGCATCCGGCGCAGCTCAGCAGCACAGGCGGCAGAAAGGTGTGCCCAGGGAGAGAAGGCTGTTATTAGCCAGGCAACACCCCAGCGTTTCTCAACCCATTATTAGTGCTGCAGTCAGATTGTAACTATGTAGGAACAACCTCTGGAACAGGCTTGTTAAACATTCCCTGTCGAGTCTCAGAAGACTTCATCATTTCCAGAAGAAATGCTGTTTTCCTGCTACCGGAGGCCCATACAAAAGGAATTGCTTTTAAGGCAGCACCTCTAGTTTAAGGGTGCAGGGGGAAGTGGCAGGGACAGTTTCACAACACAAGCGTTATTGGAGGCCAGGACAGAGGCAAAGATGAAACGTAATATAATGGCCTGGGCCAGTCAAAAACCTGTCACAATGGCCTGAGAGAGTTCAGGGCTCCATCCTCTGTCCACTAAGCAGCTCCCATCTCCCCCCTCCTTCCTTGCTCCAAGAAGCCAACGTTACAAGCGTGTGCAGGTGATAACAACACAGTGTCACGGCAAAGAGGAGTCAATTAGTTTCCTACCTCTCATTGTCTAATTCGTCAGGTCTTGCCACTAAAATATTAAGAAGAGACACTACATTAGTTGCCAGGAATTTGTCACGAGAATGCTTAGCTCTTGGGATTAAAGTAAAGCTTTAATGAGCTGGGGAATACCTGGAAAAGACATTAACTGTGATTAAGAACTGGGGACGCGTCACTCCATCACACATTTTGAACACGTACGTGTGACAGTACAAGACTGCAGGAGAGTCTCCTGTTGCTCCTCAGCATTTGTGGGAGGGTGTCTGGAAGGCGGTGCTGGTTACATGACAAGCAACAGCAAAAAATACCCCTTGCATCTCCCTCCCCGCCCCCGCGCACACCAGATGGTGAAGGGAGAACAGCTTGTTACTGAGAGGCACCAGGAATTTAGGGTTTTTGATACT